>MJUU01072097.1:0-36581 GCA_002080025.1 Modiolus philippinarum
TTAATGAAAACACGTAATTTAATTTTAAATCCAAATGTCCAAATATTTTCGGGTTATATTCTCCCTTACTCCCCCTAAACTCGGTCCCCGAGTTTGCCGAATATACCACTAGTATTATCGTCTTGGATACCGTCCTCTTGAACATATTGCATGGCCCTTAGGAATAGGTGGTCTTCGTTGTCTATTACCCCCCCCCCCCCGAAACTGCATATCCTTCACGTTCAAATCTATAATTTTCATATTGTTCATGAAGATCATTTACTTCCCTTTGTAACAGGCGCTCTTTCATTTGACTATTCTTATAATCTATGGTCAACCGTTGTTTAGTCTGTTCCAAATTCTGAATGTCCTGGTTTAACTCGAATATTTTCAGATTTTGCCCTTTCCAGAATGTATTCACTTTCTTCCAACTCGTTTTTCAAAGTTTGAATCTGAAGAGCGAAATTCCACTTTTCTGTTTTTAATCTTTCGTTTTCAGTTCTTACTATATTTATTTCCACAGTTTTGTTTATTGAGTCCGAATTTTCGGTTTTTAATCTGAAATTTTCATCGGTAAGCTTTCTGTTTTTAATACGTAAAGTTTTTAGATTGTCCTCTTTTATTTCTTCTTTGGACGCACACGTTATAGCGGCGAGTTCTATGTTGTCCAATTCTGTAAACGGAAAGACGGGTTGCTGTTGTTTCTTTTCAATAAATGTCCTCAAACGTTCACTGTCCCGTTGAATTTTTGATTTCGATTTCCTTTTTACCTTTGAATTACTAACAGATTTTTCGTGAAAATTACACACACGGGAAAAATGTCTATAAAGTTTACATTTGTAGTAAAATGAATTTACAGCATTACATATGTGTCGTTTATACACGATTACGGTTTTTCCGCAACACTTGCACAGGTATTCCATATTGTGCATTCCAGAAAACGGTACTTCATTTCTATGCGGCTGGTAAATCTAATATCCATTCATCGTGGTATTTGTCCACGAGTTCATTTCTAGTTTTGGGGAAACTAGTTCTGCTAGAGCTAGGTACTTAAGATCGTGCCGCGGGTTAACTCGACCAATATATAACCGGGTAAAATTCTGGCTATATTAAATAAATACGGTATTCCAAATTATAAACTTTATTTGCGGTATCTGGACACTTCCAGACCCAAGATCGAAACTGATTAACAATTTAAAATAACAAATATATATATATATAGATAATTAAAAACAGTTGTTATGCAAACAGATTAGTGTCCAAAGATATTAAACAGCTCTTTCCGGCTTCCAGCGCGACAAACATATTTTGAACAATAGAAATAATTGAGAGATTAATTTAAAACGAAAGAATAAAGGAAAGAATAAATAGATAAACTCACTTGTCACATTAGCACTAAGAATTATGTAAATTAAATGTCTAGAACGTATTATATGAAATGTCCAAAGAGAATATTTAATGAAAACACGTAATTTAATTTTAAATCCAAATGTCCAAATATTTCCGGGTTATATTCTCCCTTACTCCCCCTAAATTCGGTCCCCGAGTTTGCCGAATATACCACTAGTGTTATCGTCTTGGATACCGTCCTCTTGAACATATTGCATGGCCCTTAGGAATAGGTGGTCTTCGTTGTCTATTACTCCCCCCCCCCGAAACTGCATATCCTTCACGTTCAAATCTATAATTTTCATATTGTTCATGAAGATCATTTACTTCCCTTTGTAACAGGCGCTCTTTCATTTGACTATTCTTATAATCTATGGTCAACCGTTGTTTAGTCTGTTCCAAATTCTGAATGTCCTGGTTTAACTCGAATATTTCAGATTTTGCCCTTTCCAGAATGTATTCACTTTCTTCCAACTCGTTTTTCAAAGTTTGAATCTGAAGAGCGAAATTCCACTTTTCTATAAACAGCAAAGACGTCAGCCATGTACCCTAATAACCTAACTTGTGTATGCTTGTAAGGAGTCATATATACAGTCAAATCTAACATAAATGGACAAGGATCGAAGGTTTTAATTATCTTTTGGTGTAAGGTTTGACGTGATCTGGAGTTTAGATCATTACTAGAGACTTCTTATTCGGCACTGTGTGGTAACATTTTACTTTTGATTTGAACATTTAGATGGTAAGAACATATCTGCAAGGCATATTTATACACTCCTAGACTAATGGTCGTAACTTTGTCTTCCAATTGCCATGGACATTATATTTCCGAAATAATGTTTTTTGAAGATTATACGAACTTTTAGGACCTGTGGCTTATTTTCTCCAAAAACTGTTTAGGTGAAGGAAAAATGCCATTTTGTCAAGTGCCATATTTGAACAATACAAAATGCGTACATCTCAAAGAACAATCGTTCACCCCCTGTCAAAAGAAAGAAGATATATTCGCTTGCTGTGTACTCTGGCTAAAGAGTAGTATAAGATAGTACCAAAGTTATATCTTATGATAGTTTCTGCTGTGTAATAGGCAATTCATGGAAATACAGGCATTAATCGGACAGAATTGGTGTACAAAACTAAAACTTTTTACGTACTACATTTAAAAATCATCATTTCTGTTACTTTTATTAAATAAAGGAGTGTTTACACTCTGAACTAAAACTAGTTTCATAAAGTAACCTATTATAGACAAAAATATATATATTGAGCCATTCATTTCTGAAATATTTTTAACACAGTTAGACTTTCTACATTTCTTGTGAAAAGGTATCAAGTCACTCACCTAAATTTAGGAAATTTTGTCAAACCTACGGATAATCTCCCTTATGCACGGCTCTGTCCTTAGCTGATTTCTGGCTTCTATTTTAGTTCCTGTTGATTTTTTTTTCTCTATCAGCTTTAACACTCATCTCGGATTATGGTCTTTAAAGTATTTTGGTTTGATCTGCACTGAAAAGACAAAAGTTCTCAAAATGGCCATATGCAGAAACTAAATTTACAGTAACATCGGTATTATCTTATTTATCAATAAAAATCTACTTTTACTTTTACATTACAGTACTGAAAAAATGTAGGTGTGGTCTTTCCAGACTTTATAAGATATGCGTCTTGTTAAAACAACTTCTTTATCACACTGAGGCATTCCAGTATGTACAATTTTATTTATTTTATCATTAGCAGTAAGAAAAATGAGTGGGTATTCCAACACTTTTCCATCGTTTAATTACAAGTTAAACGAAGTAATACTGCTTTCCTCGGAAATACTGTAAAGACTTACATTGTTAGTAAAGTAGCAAACACGAAATTTATTAAGCTTTTGTGTGTCTTGTCTGTTTTCTAGTTAGTTTACTTTATGTCTATAGGAGTCTAGGATGGTGTTTATTTTGCTGAACTTGATTACTCTTTATTTAGGGGATGACTCAGACCAGCCGTTGGGTGTGGGGTTTCCTCGCCGTTCATTGAAGATCTTATGGTGGCTTTGAGTTGTTATTACTCCCCTTTGGGTCGATGTCACTTTGACACATTCTCCGTTTCCCTTCTTTTTTCTACGATAATAGAACAGATTCGTCTGATTTAATTCTTAGCTATTTGTCAAGGCATAATATAGCTGAGATTTTCCTTCTTTCCTGTTTTCCTTAAATCTGAGACAGTAAAGGGAAGCCTACAAAAAAACTTTTTAATGCAACACCACGCTTCAAAAAAACGTAGAGCATTCAATAATTTCAAAACAATGGCTTTAGATTACCGCAGAGATAAGTCACATTTCTTTCAATATTTTGTTTTCATTTACCAAAGAAAAGAAATCCTTAACTTATTGAAAACTAAGGAGTATCCCTCAAGAAAGCTCTTTCCTTGGGTGATTTTGAGTTTTCCGAAATATTTTTATTTGATCTGCATAGGTTGAAGAAATGGCCACCTGCAGATTGAAACTTTTAACTTGTTTTTCTCTCCTCCTGATCTGCAGTTAAAATTGTGCATTTTTTTTAATCAATAATGAAAATAATATCAGTATTTGATTAGAATCGTAAATTCAGAATAATCAAAATCTTGTATATTGTGGAAATTTCATTTCGATCTTGAAATTAATGACCGTGTTTACACTTGCTTCAATTTTAATCGATCTTTATTTGAATCGATCTTAAAAGGATCGGTTTGCATTTACACTAAAAAGTGCAAGATCGATCTCGATTGATCCTCTGCACTGAAGAGACATAAGTTGTCGAAATGCGCATATGCAGAAAATAAATTCACAGTAACATCGGTATTTAGTTTATTATTTGAGAACGGTGCGTTTACACTATATACTAAAACTGAATCGATCTTGCCTAATTAAATGTGTGCCTTGTTATAAAAATACATAAACGCATTTATCACATATTTGTACGCAAATTGTACCATTTTGCATATGCAATAAGCGGATGAAAGTCTGATCGATATCCGTGTCGGGGGCAGATAACTGTTATCTGCCCTATTTTGATGACGTCATCTAGCAACGTAAACAAAATATGGATGAAGCCCGAAGCTTTTTCTCTGTTTAGAAGTGTTTTGAAAATGAAAAGTCAGAATTTGTTGGTGCCTTAAAAATGAAACACCAAAGGAAAACCTTTTTGATGCTGAAATTTTCAAGCAGTGGCTTCATACCGCAGCCGAACTCCGTAAGATTTTATCAAGTCAACTGAGATTGACAGTTGCAGTTTTACATTGTAATTCCTGGCATTATTTTTTCATCTTTCTGATGAGAAAGATCCAGTTTTTAAACACTACTTGATCCGTTCTATTTAAGCATCTCTCAACAGATACATGAACCATACGTATTGCAACAATAAAAAAGAAGTGGGGTGGGGCGGGGGTGTTTTGTTAATCTGAGTTTGCCTAAATTTTGTCCATTTTAAAAGCAAAATAAGTATGTAATTGTTTTCTTTTAGCTTGCATTCTCCTGTCAAATATGTGATAAAAAGATTATGACATGTCTATTCCGGTATCTGCCCTGATGTCAGCCCTCTACCGATATCTGCCCTCCGCTACCGCGTCGGGCAGATATCAGGTCTCGGGACTGATATCAGGGCAGATACCGGAATAGACATGTAATAATCTATACATATATAAATAAATAGATCTGGAAATGTCCTGATATATTTATTTAAAAATATCTTAGACGCTTTCTCTAAATGTTCTGGGCACCCTGTTGGTCACCCAAAAGTTCGCTTATTAAAAATGTTCTTCGTGGGGGCAAAGTTTCTCCTCTTTTATTTTTCACAGTCGTACAAACGTTCATGGACACAAGTGTAAATGTCCATTTTCAGTTTTTTTTATTCAGTTTCACTTCATAAAGATCGATCGCGATCGATCTGGGCGTTTACACTTGAAGAAAGATCGATCCGAAAAAGATCGATCTTTTTAAGTCCAAGTCTGGATGTGGTCTTTCTTAGTCCGATTAAAGATCGATCTAACCCGTTTACACTTGTGAAGGATCTATCTTTTTAGGATCGATCTCACTAAAGATCGATCTAAATTTTGTAGTGTAAACGGGGTCATACAGTCTGAAATTCAGTGATATTTAAACAATAGAATATGAACTCTCGTTTAGAAAAGATAAAAATGTCGATTGAAATGTGTAACTCGTTGTTAAGACCTAATAAAAGTTACTTATAACATGAAAATTTATACTCTGATATGTTCATGTGACGTATCTTGATATTGACAAATGACATGTTTTGAAAATTTTGATATTTCTTGCCTATTTTTTAATGAAAAATGAGATTTTCCGAAATATACCTGGTTCCAAAGAGTTTTAGATCTAGGCATTTCTTTATAACGAAAAATTATATAGTTTGCAATTAAATATTTATCGATTCATTTGCAAATTTTGGACTGGGTACACGCAGTGGTTTCGACGAAATAAATCAACCGTCTAGTTTACATAAACAGAATCGATTTTTACTCACTAAGCACGTGGGGTCTTTGAATGGACTTTAACTGAAGGCACGCCCTTTTCCTTGATTGAACAATGAAAACTTGTGTTGATGATTACCCTTTGAGATCGTGGGTATAAAAGGAAAATGGCGCTGTTTCGAAACGGTATGATTTTGCCTGGTAACGTAGAACGAATTTTGGATCTCGACGTTTCTTGTGAAAGAATTGTCACTTAATTGACCTATAAATAAAGTATGTTAAACAATCTATCTGTACATATAATCTTGTCTGGGTACATGCATTTTAACGCCCTATAGCAATTGATTTTGACCAGTCTGTCTATTGAATATTTTCATAACGACAGTGAATAATGTAAGGAATTCGCATATTACCTCATCTTTGAGGCATTTTTAATCTCTTTTTAACTACAAAGTAAAGATCTTGGAATTGAATGACGTTTTCACTAATTATTGTATTTGTTTATTTCTTTTGAAATCTTGACATTTTGTCGATTGTTTATTTTCGTCGCCATGCTGTTAATTTGTTCCAAATTCGTTGTGAAGACAGGGGAGTTTTTTTAGAATTGAGATACCACTAGATTTCCCACTGCATAGAGAAACACTATATAAAACAACCGTATACTGTTTATATAATAAAACGGACAATTAGAACATGTTGGTATGGTTTCTTACAGTATTACATCTACCATCCGACATGCCGTATTATTCTTAAATCGTCAAGTCTGGCATTTAATGCTTATTTAGGATTACTTATCGATTCTACGGCATACAAGAATTGACTGATAAAACATTTCATACAATGTAGGATTTTCGTCTGTCCGCTTCGATTGTAAAATTCGTCAAATTTTGTTGCTTTTGCATATGCGGATAAAATATCTTCAAAAACAACCAAAAGCCATACTAAAATGCCAATAAAGTACGACGGCAATGTTTGATTTCTTAAATATGATAACAATAGTTTTAATACTTATCTTTTACAAATAAGTATAACAAATATCTTTCAGAACCTTGCAACATTTCAAAAAATGTAGTAGAATTTTGATATGAAAGATTTATGCAATTGTAATAGATTTTATTAACATATAATATGTATTTATAGTCTATCTAATAAGTCATCTGAGATAGATAATGTGAATATACCTTTTTTCATTTCCTCAATAGATTGTTTAAACTCCCACATCTTCTTTGTAATTTCCTGATAAATAATAGATCAAACTGTATCTTTGTTTCCTGCGAGATTCAAGAAATAATTTGGAAAAGTAAGTCCGATCACTAATGAGGATGCAGTCTGGTCTTATAAATGACAGAGTTACATTTGTATATCGTATATGTCTATGGATACTATTCATGAAGTTTCTTTGGAAGAACTATTATTGACATTGGCACTTTATTTCTTAGTTTTATTACGTTCATAATAAATATACTGTAATAATATTTAATCCGTCCGAACAAATTTTCTACAATACTTCATCTTTTAGGAACAAATATTACGAAGAAAAAAACACTACATGACAACAACGTTTGTATATGATTTCGTTTGTAGATGATGTGTCAATTCGCATATATGTTCAATATTTCATTGTTGACCCGGAAACTGATTTTTTTTTTAAATCTTGCAAGGTCAATTCTTTTTTTACAAACTCCCTTTTGCAAAGCCCTGTCTTTAAATGATATTAGACCATCGGATATTATTTGTTCTCTATAAGCTGGCTATAGATATAATTATATATCTTTCAATGTTTTGATTTAATATGCACAAGACAGACACAATTTGTCATGACCAAATGTCGATATTTACAACAGTTTCAGGTTTGGTTAATTGTTAAATATTAACGAAGATTTGAGTTTGCAATGTTTACATGTGATAATCAAATGTAAGTCTGTAAGAAGTTTCAGTCCAGACTATTTCAGTAATAACTACAAATTTCGTCTTTAGAGATCACTTTTCCTTTCCAAATAAACTCTAAACTCTCGCGGGAAACAAAGATACAGTTTGATCTATTATCTATACCCACATTACATAAAAGATGTGGGAGTTAACATTATCTTTTACGGAAGTGAAAAGAGATATATTTTCATTATTTATCTCAGCTGACTTGTTAGATAGACTATAGGAAGATATGTTAATTTTGTATGCTTTAGTTTTGTGGCGTTCTTGTTCATTTTTGTTTATTTGTTATGTCTTTGTCATACCGTCTCAATTCGTGTTGCTGTGAATTGCCGTGATTTTAGAAATTCCCCTTTCCTCGTTCTTGCTTCTGTATTCGTTTGCCGATGTATTTCATGTATTCTCTTTTTATAGCTGTACTTTATATTCATTAAGAAGGTCTATAACAATTGTAGAACTTCTATCAAAAGAGTATTTTCCTTTTGCATAGCTCTGTCCTTAGCTGATTTTTGGCTTTTCTATTTAGATCTTATTGGTATTTCATTCTCTATCAGTCTTTACACATATTTCGGTTTATGAATTTCTCATATTTTGATTTTATCTGCACTGAAGAGACATAAGTTGTCGAAACGCGCATATGCAGAATCTCTTCCGTATCATGTTATTGTTTAATTGTATATAAATGAATTTTGAAACGCAATTTTACCCTATTCCATTAATATGTTGCACGGTTAATAAAAAGTTCGTTATTTGTCAATATAATTATTTGTAGTTGGGTAGTTATTTTTACTCCACAAATAATATTCAATCCATGATATGAAATTTTTCAGAACTGCTGCAATTAGTTTAGTTGATCACGAACCTTCATTGTATGTCATTTTTTGGGAAGAGTACTGCAGTTCCTTGATATATTGTGGCATGTGACTGTGCTTTTCAGACATTGTAGTTGTTTCCTGATATCTTTTTTATTTCATTTTTTTATCAGTTCCTTGTCAATATTTCATCTGAAGAAGCTTACATTTCGAATGTAACACCAACTTAAAAGCATAGTACGAAACTTAACTATTGCATTGTGAAATGTTCAATTTTATACACCCCATATAAACTTAGTGTTGAATTCTGCTATTCCTAAACTTTATTGCCTGACCATACATTAGTGAGATAAAATAATTAATGTTAACAGACCTGTAGTGCGAATACTTTCATTGATTTTTTTCTTTTATTTGTTCAAGTAACCTTTATCTCGACTAGAACTTGATTTGTGACTCCTATGATATCATTAGTATTTTAGATTATTCGATTAAGATATGAACCATTCGATTAAGATATGAACCGTGCGGTGACCCCTAGATGCTTTGTTTTGGGTCGTTTTGACCTGGATGTGGGATGTTGTCTCCTTGACATTTACCCCATTTCCTTTCTTTTTCATGAACTTATAGGCTGAGGGGAAATTGAAAGAACTTTGATGTAACTGCCTTTGTGCTACAACAGTATTTAGCATAAACACGTGAACGGTGTCGGCTTTGAAATCGACTAGGGACGCCTACGAATGTAGGGACTTTTGCGTTATTCGTTTGCCTGGTGTTCTGCTTTGTTGATATAAAAGTAGGTGTTCCACGATTGATGCTTCAGTGCTTCAGGAAAACAATATCTTGATCTTAAAGATTATAGCAAAGCATTGGAGTTGTCATTTTGTGTTCGCCGACACCTTTTTGAAGTTCATTATGTTTATTAATTATAGATTTGTCTCCTCATCAAATATAAATGACTTGTTTGGATATTGCATTTCGTCTTCACATACAGAGAATAGATTCAATTTTTTTCTATAAGACTGTAATCCTCCATCGTAAGAGATTCTCGTTATAAATATTTATATTAAATATCTTTTGATCTTTATTAGAAAAGATATGAATAATTCCAATCGTACTTATTTGTTTCTGATTTGTTCTTTGGAGAGTAGAATCAAGAACGAAAATACTTCTTTACTTTTGAAATAAATTATCTCCGTATCTCTTTAGTAAGAGGACTTTTTGGAGTATGATATTTTGACCTCTCTAACTATTAAAATTACTATTAAAATGTGCAGAATCTTTACAAATCTTTGACAAAATCACCCTGTATTATAAGGATCTTTGTTCAAATTGTCTTTTGCACACTATCTAAATGAAAATGCAAGACATTTGAAGGTTTATGAGGAAAATGTGTTTACGGTTGAAAAATTCAATCAAAAGTAGTGGTATATATTATGAAAATCGTATCCAATTTAGTTAAAGCTATGGCAGAAGAGCTGTGAAGAAAATGAAGATATTTTAATTCCAGAGACATGACAAATCCCCAAGACACGAGACAGAATGAAAACATCGCAAACATAACATTCGAAATGAAAGTGTACACTAGTATAAAACCTGGACATCAGATGTTCAAGAAGGGAACGTATTTCCTACTCCCCTTTGCGGTGTCCGTCAAATTGTGACTCATTTCAGAGTTAAATCATAACTTGTTATGTCCAATTCATGAAGACAATAATCTACCAAATTCTGATTTGTTATTTATACACGCCATTTAATTCTATAATGTCTTTACTGTTGTAGTATTTTCGAGGGATAGAAAAAACAAAGGGTTGACATATGCTAGTATATACCTGACTGCAAGCTCGACAGTGTATGAACATTCATACAGTGGAGATGTAGTTATATTGATGATTAGAAGGGAGAAATTTACCACTGGGAAGTTCTGCTCATTATGTTAGTCATATGGCTTAGATTTCAAACTTCCATTACGTTATGTATGACAGACAACTGAACAAATTATGGCAGTTAATTTTCTACAGATTGTCATTTCGACGAATTGTCAAATTAAAACATTTCGAAGATAAAACAAATCAAACGATGTATAAAGCTGAATGATAAAAAAACAAAAACCAAAAAGGATCATAAGCAACTGAGGAAAATTTTCTTAAATTAAGATATTGGAAATAAAATTGCGGTTCAGCAATGAAGTGCAAGGCTTCCGAGATAGGGACATTGCTATGTATCATATATGCTCTTCCAACGAAATCATTTGTAACATTCCCGATTGCTTGGCACATTTGATAATCAAATGTATGTCTGTAAAAAGTTTCAGTCTATTAGACTAGACTGTTTCAGTTATAACTGCATCCTTATTAGAGATCACACATCCTTTTCCAAATCAACTTTAGAATCTCGCGGGAAACAAAGATACACTTTGATCTATAATTAATACCCATATTACATAAAAGATGTGGGAGTTAATACAGTCTATTGCGGAAATGAATAAATATATATTTTCATTATCTATATCAGCTGACGTATTAGATAGACTAGGAAGATATTAATTTCGTATATTCTCCTTTTTATTGCTGTATTGAATATTCATTAAGAAAGTCCATAACAATTGCATAACTTCTTTAATTCGTATATTCATGAATTTCAAATTGGAATTTTACCATATTCCTTTAATATATTGCAAGGCTGATAAGAATTTGTTTTGTTTTAAAGTTTTTTGTCAAAATAATATTTATAGTTGGGTAGTTATTTTTACTGAACAACTAATATTCAAGTAAGTGAGAACCGAACCGTCAGTCTAAAAAAGAATAATCCAAGGACAATGGCAACGTCGGAAAAACAAAGAAACAGACATAACATGAGCACGGCACAGAAAAGAAAATGAAGACACGCACATATACAAAAATGAACAACACGGACCCAATAAAAAAACCCATGGGTGAGATCAGGAGCACAGGTAGAGTAAGCATCTCCTGCTTCTTATAAGACACCCGCCGTATTGAACATGTCAATTCAGGTAGTAAAGTCAAATCCGGCAGAGGAAAAACAAACTTTAGTGGCAAAGAGAAAGATCTGCTGTCATCTGGGAAACAGATATCACATATCGGTCCACAATATCGTGATGTCGACCGTAAAACGTCTGTAGTGATGACCTCATGCTTAAGTAGCCTATTCTTGTAAGCAACCAATCAACGATATAAAAAAAATTCAGAACTACTGTAATGAATTTGGTTGATCATGAACCTTCATTGTGTGTCTTGTCATAAATTAAGATTCGTGTCAGGTGAAGTGTGGAAACAGTTTTTGTCTTGTTGATACTGGGTTAGGAATCTATTCACCTGAGTTACTTTCGTCCCAATTCCAGGTCACCATGAAATTATTTAAAGATATGAAGTGTCGAAGTCCCAAATGAAAATGGATATTTTCGCTAGATGTCACGTCTTCACTGATATGACATTACTGGTTTTGATCGATTGATTAGTTAGAGCTTAACGTCCATTGAGCAATATTTCAGCTATATCAGGACGAGAACAAGTTAATCAATTCAAAAAAAAAATTGTAAGAGAAAGAAGAAAGAAATAAAGAAGGAAGGGACGACCGAGGCAACGACTTTTGATTGCCACTGGAAAAGGGGAGAAATGGGTAGGGGCAGGAAATTTAGCCTTCTATACGACACCCAATGAGTCTGCTCTCTTTAGAGGACTTTAGAGAAATATAGATGGGGTCTTTATACACAAACATGTACTGCATGGAGCGTGACGTTTCTCCACACAGTTTGGCTACAATGGTTCGCGGTCAGACTTTCCGTATTATGACCTGAGTACCCCGCAAAGACAGGGCATTCCCCTATCCCCTATCCCCTTGGGACGCGCCCGGCAGCTCTGTAGCCAAAGCCCCCGAAAACCGATTCAGGTGCCGAGCATAACTGGTTTTGACTTGAACATGTATTGACTCACTAACAATACGATGGGTATCGATTAAGGAGCAAAACGTGCCAACATGAAACACCCTATCGAAACACTCTCGTTTTATTATGGGAGTTCACACTGTGTGTGACTGTGTGTGTGTTTTTCCCCATCTTCTTTGTTTTGTTTTGTTTTGTTTTTCTTTTTAGGTGTGATTCCTTTTTAATCCCTTCGCCAAACGAACATTGAGGGGGAAACAGCATTTCGCCTATTCGTCCCTCGTCTGATTGTCCGTCAGGAAGCCAAACTCCATATATCCTTTGAACTATAGCTATGGATGAATCAACTTTTGTCAAAAGATGTGCCTTTGACAGTTCTTGATTTTGGCATAAAAAAGGGTACATTGAACTACATTTCATGCATGGATAAATCCCATTAAAGTTTATGTTAAAGTCCTGGACTGGGTTACACAAACATACATTAAAGTTAATTGACGTTTAAGTGTCAATTGGTATTGGATGAATTTGTACAGGTTTGAATTTACATTTAAACAGTAGATGCGCCTTGGATAGACATGGAGTTCCTTTTCGCTTGGAGTTTGCGCTGATGATTGTTTTTTAAATTCAGAAACTGACTCATTTGAGCAAAAACAGTAGTATAACACGCTAGTTCAGACCCATAGGCCCTATGTTAAAGGTCTTCGATTTTTCCCTTCAGATTCCGGTTCCGGAGATCGTTTCCATTCCGGAACCGAGAAGTGTAATGAATCTGCCATTTTTAGTATGTCGCTGACCTTTGGACTCTCAACACCTATGTCTTGCCTTAAGCTTTGGTCTCATGTGTCTATTGCCATTGGTCATACCCTTTCACTGCCAAATATTGGTCTCGCCCTACCTCAATTCAGGGTTCTTTTATTAGTCTCGCCCTACCCAATTCAGGATTCTTTTATTAGTCTCGCCCTATCTCAATTCAAGGTTCTTTTATTGGTCTTATCTTTGATCTCATGCTAAACCTAAGCTTTAACCTTACACTTATCCTTGCACTAACCCTATCTTTTTTCTCGTCTTGAGTGCCTCGCCTTTGGCTTTGACTTCGCTAGTCCATAGTGTTGTCACTCACTGGTCTCGCCCTACCTCTATCCAAGGTACTTTCCTAGGTTTTGCCTTCTACTTTAGTTTTATCTTCTACTATGGTCTCGTTCTACTTCTGTTCTTGGTATTTTCACTGGTCTCGTCTTTATTCTAACCCTAACCTTGCACTTATCCTTGTATTAACCCTAACTTTTCTGTTGTTAGTTCAGTAATGTTGTTTTTGTTCATGACTAACCCTAACCATTTTGCAGTTTTTTTTCTATACCTTCATAGTTATTTTTAATATTTTTAGTTCTATTCTTATATTTCATTGGAGTTATCTCCCTTTTGTTCAACCCTAACCTAAATTCCTATGACAACTCTTTATTCGTTCATTTTTTATTTTCAAATATTATTCTAATAATCTCGTGTTGTCCCCCTTTTACCCAACTTCTAACCATAACCTAAGTTGCTATGACAACTTTTATTTTTATTTATTTATTTTTTATTTATATTTAATAGTTTATTCTTTTTCATTATACAATTGTATTTTTTATTATTTTTCATTATTATTATATTTATTTATAATATCATTTTATTTCTTTTATTATTTTCTATTCAATTATTGGTTTAATTTTCTTTATTTATATTATTGATTATTTATTCTATTTATATTATTAATTATTTATTTTATTTATTATTATTTTTTATTTATTCAATATTTATCATTTTTAATTTATTTCATTCGTTTTTAAATTAACTTTATAATTATTTCTATTATATCTTTATTTCTTATCATAACCTATATTTATCATATTTATTTATTTTATTTATATTTTTTTTTCAAATATTTATTTATTATATTATTTTATTTCTCTTTTTTATTACTTTTTATTATTTAATTTTTATTTATTATTCAAATATTATTTATTATCTTTCATTTAATCTATTCATATTCTTAATTTTTGAATTTATTTTATCTATTTTCTTATTATTACTTTTATTTTTCTTTATTTATTTATTATCTATTTATTATTTCTATAAGTGTTTTACTTATTTTATTATATTTTATTATTCTTTTTATTATCATTTTATTAACTTTTTATTATGAATTCATTTTTTAATGTTATTATTTCATTATTCTTTTTAATATTTTTTATCACCATTTATTTAATTATTATATTATTATTATTATATTATTATTATTAATATTACTAATGTTTATTATATTTATTAATTTTATTTATTATTTTTCATTATTATTGTATTTATTTATTTATTACATTTCATTATTATTTTATTTATTTATTTTATTTATAATTATTTTATTATTGTTTATTATATATTATTTAGTTTTTTTTAATCTTTTTATTTAATTATTAATGTTTTATTTATTTAATTAATTATTTTATCATTACTTTTATTATTATTTTATTTTTATTTCATTTTAAGTTTTTGAATGTTATTTTTATTTGGCTTATTATTAAAAGTCCAAACACATGTATCTGACCTGAACTACTTTTTGATTTTTACCCAGTTTCTAAACCTTTTACCTTAACATCTGTTTTAATGATATATTAAGGTAGATCTATTGTATTGTTATTATATGCGGGATCTACCTTGGGTCACTCTGCATTTTTCCAGGCTTATGACTGGCTATAACTGTAACGTTATAGGCTGCATTACCCCTTTTTCCTTCTTTTTTTTGCTTTTTCTTTTTTCTCGTTCTTTTATTCATTTTTTCTTTTATTTTCCTCTCTTCTCTTTATTAAGGTTCAATGGGGGTTTGTTGTGGTGTCGAGTTTCTTGGCAGAATTTTCTTTTTGTATTTTTTGCGGTCCTTCTTCACCTGTTTGTTCAGTTCGGCCAATATGGTGCACGCTTCAGAAATGTTTCTTTTTTTTTTGGCAAATTCAGGACGTTTCTTTATTTTTTGACATTCTTCCCGTCTTTTCTTATGCATGGTGTTGGTCTGGATGGAAGGTAGTTTAGGACGAATTTTCCGCATATATCTAGGTTTCGATTCTTTCAATCTTTTCGCAGGTATTGGATCCAGGGTCTGGATAGGTTGTTTAGGAAGAATTTTCCAATAATCAGGTTTCGATTTTTCTTTTTCTTTCACATATTTCTTCATTCCAGTTGGAATCCCGACGTAGATACACGACATGGCGTCCGATACGTTCGAGAGTTGGAATTCAACTGACATGATTTGTCGTTGCATGTTCTTTTATACATCCTCATTAAACAGATAATGAAACGTCAACTTATACCATATATATATCAAAAGATTTTACCGACATTGACATGAATTTCAAAGACAATTCAGAAACGTGAAATGCCATATGAATAAATACAAAATATGGAATCACTATGGTATGAATGATAAAAAGTAGAAGAAGAAATAAACATCAAGTGACAGTATGAAAACATATTGATACTGAAGATGATATGAAAATTAATGTGAAATGAAATACTAAAAGCGGAAGCATAACGTCAGCTATGACTATCAACTGACATAAACTATGAACATTGAAACTATATGAACTACAAATACAAACATAAGGATAAATATGGAGTGATACAACATGAAATTGAACATAAACACAACAGAACATGACAACTTAACAACATTAATGTAAGCTAAACAAAGAAATAACGTCAGCTATGAAAATGAACTAACACAGAATATGTAAATATATGAACATTAACACGAATGTGAACACCAAATACAAGCATAAATGTTAAACATTAACATGAAGTAATACAAACTATTAAAACCTGTGAATGTAACAACAAATACAAGCATATGTGTTAAAAGATCAACATAAAGTAATACAAACTATTAAAACCTGTGAATGTGAACACCAAATACAAGCATAAGTGTTAAAACATGAACATGAACTGATACAACATATGGAAACAAATCGATGTGAACACCAAATACAAGTAGAAATGTTAACTAAGACTATAAAGTGATATAAAACATGTAAACATATGAACATTAACACAACGTAGAAATGTTAACTAAGACTATAAAGTGATATAAAACATGTAAACATATGAACATTAACACAACAAAACATGACAACATAATGACATCGATATGAACTATTACATGAAAACATAACATGATACGTTAAATATTAACACAAATATAACAAATCATCAAAACTGAACTACATTCATATAAACTCTAATGACAAACACAAACATAAGGTCATCTATGACTATGAATGAACAAAAGTATGTAACCACTTTGGTATGAATGATAACAAGAGGAAATAAACATCAAGTGAAGACAAATAGATACCGAAGACAATATGAACTACAAATACAAACATAAAGATTATCATGAAGTAATAGAAAATATGAAAATAAAGTGATATTGAAGACAATATGAACAATACATTCAAGCATAAATGGTTAAAGATCAAAATGAAGTGATACTTCATATGAAAACCAATGAATGTGAACAACAAATACAAGCATAGATGTTAAAACATTAACATGAAGTAATACAAACTATTAAAACCTGTGAATTTCACAACAAATACAAGCATAAACACCAACATCAAGTAATACAAACTATTAAAACCTGTGAATGTGAACACCAAATACAAGCATAAATGTTAAAAGACCAGCATTAAATGGTACAACATATGAATGTAAACACCAAATAGGAACAGAAACATTGAAACAATAACCTTACGTGACACAAACATACGAACATTGATACGAATATAAACACCAAATCATACACCTAACGTGAAGTATAACTATAAAGTGATATAAAACATATGAACAAAAATATAATCAGAAACATTGAAATATCAAAATTAAACGACATTCATATGAATGATAAAACTGAAACATAACTTGAAATCTCCAATGAAATGACAACATATAGTCATTGATATGAAAAACAAAAGACGAAACTTAAAATATCAAGATCATATGATACAAAACATGATAGATTTACCATTTTGATGAGAACTTGAAGATCAAAACATAATATGCGACATGAAATATGAACAAAAGTACAAGCATTAATTGTTAAAGCATGAATATGAACTGATACAACATATGAATGTGAACACCAAATACTAGTAGAAATGTTGAACTATGAACATTTAACGACACAAGATATGTAAACATACAGACATTGACACGGGTGTTAATACCAAAATACGACACATAACGTTAAGTATGAACACAAACACAATAATAAATGCAAACTTGAACACCAAAACACAATATGAAAGGTAAAATATGAACACAAAGACAACAATACATGACAACACAATGACATGAACTGTTACATGAAAACCTAACAAGATACATTAAACATGAACAATAACACAACAAAACATTTAACTTCACAATATTCATATGAACTGTTACATGAAAACTTAATATAAAACGTTAAATGTGACCACAGATAAAACAAATTAAAAACAAATACAACAATACATGACAACACAATGACATGAACTGTTACATGAAAACCTAACAAGATACATTAAACATGAACAATAACACAACAAAACATCATACCTTAACCATATTCATTTGATCTGTTACATGAAAACTTAATATGACAAGTTAAATATGAACATAAATGCAACAAACTTGAAAAATAAATCTAAACTTATATATGAAAATACATCATGACACATTAAACATGAACATAATTACAACAAATTATGAAAATGAATGCAAACTTTGACATAGAAATACAAACTGAAACATGAAACATCAACATAATTACAACAGAATATGAAAATAAATGTGAACTTTGACTATGAAGTGATACAAAACATTTAACTTAACGATATTCATATGAACCGTTACATGAAAACGTAAGATGAAACGTTAAATATCAAGATGTGGTGACGCAAAACATTAAACATATCGATGTTTATGAAGACTTTAACATTGAATGTAAAATATGAACATAATTACAACAAATTATGAAGATAAATGCAAACTTGACATGAAAACGTAAGATGAAACGTTAAATATGAACACAAATACAACAAACGCGAAAACTGATTGACATTAATGGAAACAAAACTTAAATAAACCATTAAATATTTGTTAAGAATGACACAATCACATCAAAATATGTAAACATGAAATGTTATGTTAAACATGAACAATAAATACCAGTATAAATGATGTAAAATCAACATTAAGTGATACATTAGTAGTTAGTTTAAAGTATTTACTTAGTAACCATGGTGATGTCATGGTATTTTATTAGTAAAAGGAAGATGTCATAGTATTGTAATGATAACAATGGTGATTTCAATGTATCTTGGTGGTGATGGTGGTTATTTTCAGGTATTTGGGTGGTGGTGGTGGTGGTGGTGGAATAATAGTCTATGGTGGTGGTGGTTAAGCAGCGGCGGCGGTGGAGGTAGGCCATAATGGTGGTTTAGCGGCGGCGGCGGTGGTGATGGGAGTGTCCATTGGTGGTTTAGCGGCGGCGGCNGCAGCAGCAAAAAGCCTTAAAAAGGCCAATAAAGACAACAAAACGGCGATAAAAACATCGAAAACACGATACGCAACATGAAAAATGAACACAAAAACAACAAAACATGATAACTAAACGATATTAATATAATCAAAAATGAAATATAATATCAAATGTTTGTGACAAACACAACAAAACATCGAGATGAATTGAAATCACGAAGAACGAGACTTGTTAAAGGTAACAGATATCAATTTGACAGTGTGACCAATCGATTGGTCGAAAATACGCAATCAATACTAAAAAATTAAGGGTTACTCCAAAGTAGTATATGGGTACGAGTTCGGGTTTTCCCCGTTCTATAAATAGAATCCCTCCCAAACTTGCACATGCGCAGTAAAAACACGTCGTATTCCGGTCACGTGACTTCCGGTCTACGTCACTTCCGGTGACGTCACTTCCGGCTCCACCACGCTCCACCACGTCAAATACTAATTTGCTCGTCCCTATATACTACTTGGAGTAACCCTTAAGTTTTGAGTATTGTTTGCGTATTTTCGTTCCTTTGTGATGTCATACTAGGGTAGATCGAGGTCGCTGAATCGATTGGTACAGGTTTCGAAGCTCTAGGTCCGAGTGTAAACGAGATATCGGACCTAAACGGCCCTAATTCGGCCTAAATTTGAAATCGTTCTACTATAGGCTTATGATATATGGATTCGATGTACTTTAATACTTCTAAATTGATTGGGATAAGTAGTTAATGGCTTAAACTTACTGTTATAGAGATAAGTCGACCCTTATTCGACCTTAATCAATACCATTCGTACTATGGACCTATGATATATGGATCCGGGGTACATTTATAGTTCTAAAGCGATTAGTCAAGGTAGTTAAGGGCTAGAACGTACTGTCATAGAGATATCGGCCCTTAGAAATCGGACATAAGTCGCCCTTAAGTCGGCCCTAGATCGGCATTAATCAATACCATTGTAAATAGGTTCATATCATATATGAATTCGGGGTATGTGTAGGCTTTTCAATCGGTTTGTCACACTGTCAAATTAATATCTGTTACCTTTAACAAGTCTCGTTCATTCCGAGATTTTACGTGATTTCATTTCATCTCGATGTTTTGTTGTGTTTGTCACATACAATTGATGTTATATTTCATTTTTGATTATATTAATATCGTTTAGTTATCATGTTTTGTTGTTTTTGTGTTCATTTTTCATGTTGCATATCGTGTTTTCGATGTTTTTATCGCCGTTTTGTTGTCTTTATTGGCTTTTTTACGGCTTTTTTGCTGCTGTTGCCGCCGACGCCGCCGCTCACCACCATTATGGCCTACCACCACCGCCGCTGCCGCTAAACCACCAATAAACAGTCCCATCATCACCGCCGCCGCCGCTAAACCACCAATTAACAGTCCCACCACCACCGCCGCCGCCGCTAAACCACCAATGGACACTCCCATCACCGCCACCGCCGCCGCTTAACCACCATTATGGCCTACCACCACCGCCGCCGCCGCTAAACCTCCACCACCATAGACTATAATTCCACCACCACCACCACCATAGACTATCATTCCACCACCACCACCACCCAAATACCTGAAAATCACCACCATCACCACCCAGATACATTGAAATCACCATTGTTATCATTACAAAACTATGACATCTTCCTTTTACTAATACAATACCATGACATCACCATGGTTACTAAGTAAATACTTTAAACTAACTACTAATGTATCACTTAATGTTAATTTTATATCATTTATACTGGTATTTATTGTTCATGTTTAACATAACATTTCATGTTTACATATTTTGATATGATTGTGTCATTCTTAACAAATATTTAATGGTTTATTTAAGTTTTGTTTCCATTAATGTCAATCAGTTTTCGCGTTTGTTGTATTTGTGTTCATATTTAACGTTTCATCTTACGTTTTCATGTCAAGTTTGCATTTATCTTCATAATTTGTTGTAATTATGTTCATATTTTACATTCCATATTGTGTTTTTGTGTTAAAGTCTTCATAAACATCGATATATTTCATGTTTTGCGTCACCACATCTTGATATTTAATGTTTCATCTTACGTTTTCATGTAACGGTTCATATGAATATCGTTAAGTTAAATGTTTTGTATCACTTCATAGTCAAAGTTCACATTTATTTTCATATTTTGTTGTAGTTATGTTGATGTTTCATGTTTCAGTTTGTATTTCTGTGTCAAAGTTTGCATTTATTTTCATAATTTGTTGTTATTATGTTCATGTTTAATGTGTCATGATGTATTTTCATATATAAGTTTAGATTTGTTTTTCAAGTTTGTTGCATTTATGTTCATATTTAACTTATCATATTAAGTTTTCATGTAACAGATCAAATGAATATGGTTAAGGTATGATGTTTTGTTGTGCTATTGTTCATGTTTAATGTATCTTGTTAGGTTTTCATGTAACAGTTCATGTCATTGTGTTGTCAGGTGTTGTTGTATTTGTTTTCATAATGTGTTGTATCTGTGGTCACATTTAACGTTTTATATTAAGTTTTCATGTAACAGTTCATATGAATATCGTGAAGTTAAATGTTTTGTTGTGTTATTGTTCATGTTTAATGTATCTTGTTAGGTTTTCATGTAACAGTTCATGTCATTGTGTTGTCATGTATTGTTGTCTTTGTGTTCATATTTTACCTTTCATATTGTGTTTTGGTGTTCAAGTTTGCATTTATTATTGTGTTTGTGTTCATACTTAACGTTATGTGTCGTATTTTGGTATTAACACCCGTGTCAATGTCTGTATGTTTACATATCTTGTGTCGTTAAATGTTCATAGTTCAACATTTCTACTAGTATTTGGTGTTCACATTCATATGTTGTATCAGTTCATGTTCATGCTTTAACAATTAATGCTTGTATTTTTGTTCATATTTCATGTTGCATGTTATGTTCTGATATTCAAGTTCTCATCAATATGGTTAATCTATCATGTTTTGTATCATTTGATCTTGATATTTTAAGTTTCGTCTTTTGTTTTTCATATCAATGACTATATGTTGTCATTTCATTGGAGATTTCATGTTATGTTTCAGTTTTATCATTCATATGAATGTCGTTTAATTTTGATATTTCAATGTTTCTGATTATATTTTTGTTTATATCAGTGTAAATGTTCATATGTTTTATATCACTTTATAGTTATACTTCACGTTAGGTGTATGATTTGGTGTTCATATTCGTATCAATGTTCGTATGTTTGTGTCACGTAAGGTTATTGTTTCAATGTTTCTGTTCGTATTTAATGTTTACATTCATATGTTGTACCATTTAATGTTGGTCTTTTAACATTTATGCTTGTATTTGGTGTTCACATTCACAGGTTTTAATAGTTTGTATTACTTTATGTTGGTGTTTATGCTTGTATTTGTTGTTACATTCACAGGTTTTAATAGTTTGTATTACTTCATGTTAATGTTTTAATATCTATGCTTGTATTTGTTGTTCACATTCATAGGTTTCATATGATGTATCACTTCATTTTGATCTTTAACCATTTATGCTTGAATGTATTGTTATTTGTAGTTCATATTGTCTTCGGTATCTATTTGTCTTCATTTGATGTTTATTTCCTCTTGTTATCATTCATACCAAAGTGGTTACATACTTTTGTTCATTCATAGTCATAGATGACCTTATGTTTGTGTTTGTCATTAGAGTTTATATGAATGTCGTTCAGTTTTGATGATTTGCTGGTGCTGGCCCGAAAACCGAATTTATTTGGAAACATGCAATATCTAAATTTTAGTAAATTTGTTTAAAACTAAGGAGTATTTCCCTCTTGCATAGCTCTGTCCTTAGCTTATTTTGGCTTTTCCATTTAGATCTTATTGGTTATTTGTTCTCTATCAGTTTTACACTTATTTCGGTTTATGGACTTCCAAATATTTTGATTTTATCTGCACTGAAGAGACATAAGTTGTCGAAATGCGCATATGCAGAACCTAAATTCACAGTAACCTCGGTATTTTGTTATTTGTTATATTTGTGTTAATATTTAACGTAGCATGTTATGTTTTCATGTAATAGTTCATATCGATGTCATTATGTTGTCATGTTTTGTTTTGTTAATGTTCATATGTTTACATGTTTTATATGACTTTATAGTCTTAGTTAACATTTCTACTTGTATTTGGTGTTCACATCGTTTTGTTTCCATATGTTGTATCAGTTCATGTTCATGTTTTAACATCTATGCTTGTATTTGGTGTCCACATTCACAGGTTTTAATAGTTTGTATTACTTGATGTTAATGTTTTAACATTTATGCTTGTATTTGGTGTTCACATTCGTGTTAATGTTCATATATTTACATATTCTGTGTTAATTCATTGTCATAGTTGACGTTATTTCTTTGCTTAGCTTACATTAATGTTGTTAAGTTGTCATGTTCTGTTGTGTTTGTGTTCAATTTCATGTTGTATCACTTCATATTTATCCTTATGTTTGTATTTGTAGTTCATATAGATTCAATATCTATTTGTGTTCATAGTTTATGTCAGTTGATAGTCATAGCTGACGTAATGCTTCCGCTTTTAGTAGTTCATTTCACATTAGTTTTCATATTATCTTCAGTATCAATTTGTTTTCATACTGTCACTTGATGTTTATTTCTTCTTCTACTTTTTATCATTCATACCATAGTGATTCCATATTTTGTATTCATTCATATGGCATTTCACGTTTCTGAATTTGTCTTTGAAATTCATATCAATGTCGGTAAAATCTTTTGTTATATATATGGTATAAGTCGACGTTTCATTATCTGTTTAATGAGGATGTATAAAAGAACATGCAACGACAAATCATGTCAGTTGAATTCCAACTCTCGAACGTATCGGACGCCATGTCGTGTATCTACGTCGTTATTCCAACTGGAATGAAGAAATATGTGAAAGAAAAAGAAAAATCGAAACCTGATTATCGGAAAATTCTTCCTAAACAACCTATCCAGACCCTGGATCCAATACCTGCGAAAAGATTGAAAGAATCTAAACCTAGATATATACGGAAAATTCGTCCTAAACTACCTTCCATCCAGACCAACACAATGCATAAGAAAAGACGGGAAGAATGTCAAAAAAAATAAAGAAACGTCCTGAATTTGCCAAAAAGAGAAACATTTCTGAAGCGTGCACCGAATTGGCCGAACTGAACAAAGAAGGACCGCAAAAATACAAAAAGAGAATTCTGCCAAGAAACTCGACACCACAACAAACCCCCATTGAACCTTAATAAAGAGAAGAGAGGAAAATAAAAGAAAAAATGAATAAAAGAACGAGAAAAAAGAAAAAGCAAAAAAGAAGGAAAAAGGGGTAATGCAGCCTATAACGTTACAGTTATAGCCAGTCATAAGCCTGGAAAAATGCAGAGTGACCCAAGGTAGATCCCGCATATAATAACAATACAATAGATCTACCTAAATATATCATTAAAACAGATGTTAAGGTAAAAGGTTTAGAAACTGGGTAAAAATCAAAAAGGAGTTCAGGTCAGATACATGTGTTTGGACTTTTAATGATAAGCCAAATAAAAATAACATTCAAAAACTTAAAATGAAATAAAAATAAAATAATAATAAAAGTAATGATAAAATAAATAAAACATTAATAATTAAATAAAAAGATAAAAAAATTAAATAATATATAATAAACAATAATAAAATAATTATAAATAAAATAAAATAAATAAAATAATAATGAAATGTAATAAATAGATAAATACAATAATAAATAAAATTAATAAATATAATAAATATTAGTAATAATAATAATAATAATATAATAATAATAATAATAATAATAATAATTAAATAAATAATGATAAAATAATATTAAAAAGAAAAATGAAGTAATAACATTAAAAAATGAATTTATAATAAAAAGTTAATGAAATAATTATAAAAAGAATAATAAAATATGATAAAATAAGTAAAACACTTATAGAAATAATAAATAGATAATAAATAAATAAAATTAATAATAAGATAATAAATAAAATAAATTTAAAAATTAAGAATATAAATAGATTAAATGAAAGATAATAAATAATAATTGAATAAAAATTAAATAATAAAAAGTAATTAAAAAGAAATAAAATAACATAATAAATAAATATTTGAAAAAAAATAAATAAATATTATAAATACAGGTTATGATAAGAAATAAATATATAATAAAAATAATTATAAAGTTAATTTAAAAACGAATGAAATAAATTAAAAATGATAAATATTAAATAAATAAAAAATAATCATAAATAAAATAAATAATTAATAATATAAATAAAGAAAATTAAACCAATAATTGAATAGAAAATAAATATAATAATAATAAAAACTAATAAAAAATACAAATGTATAATGAAAAAGAATAAACTATAAAATATAAATCAAAAATAAATAAATAAAAATAAAAGTTGTCATAGCAACTTAGGTTAGGGTTAGAAGTTGGGTTAAAGGGGGACAACACGAGAATATTAGAATAATATTTGAAAATAAATAATGAATGAATAAAGAGTTGTCATAGGAATTTAGGTAAGGGTTGAACAAAAGGGAGATAACTCCAATGAAATATAAGAATAGAACTAAATATTAAAAGTAACTATGGAGGTATAGAAAAAAACTGCAAAATGGTTAGGGTTAGTCATGAACAAAAACAACATTACTGAACTAACAACAGAAAAGTTAGGGTTAATACAAGGATAAGTGCAAGGTTAGGGTTAGAATAAAGACGAGACCAGTGAAAATACCAAGAACAGAAGTAGAACGAGACCATAGTAGAAGATAAAACTAAAGTAGAAGGCAAAACCTAGGAAAGTACCTTGGATAGAGGTAGGGCGAGACCAGTGACAACACTATGGACTAGCGAAGTCAAAGCCAAAGGCGAGGCACTCAAGACGAGAAAAAAGATAGGGTTAGTGCAAGGATAAGTGTAAGGTTAAGGGTTAGGGTTAGCATGAGATCAAAGATAAGACCAATAAAAGAACCTTGAATTGAGATAGGGCGAGACTAATAAAAGAATCCTGAATTGGGTAGGGCGAGACTGATAAAAGAACCCTGAATTGAGGTAGGGCGAGACCAATATTTGCCAATGACAGGGTATGACCAATGGCAATAGACAAATGAGACCAAAGCTTAAGGCAAGACATGGGTGTTGAGAGACCAAAGGTCAGCGACATACTAAAAATGGCAGATTTATTACACTTCTCGGTTCCGGAACGGAAACGATCTCCGGAACCGGAATCTGAAGGGAAAATCGAAGACCTTTAACATAGGGCCTATGGGTCTGAACTAGCGTGTTATACTACTAAAAACACAAAATGTCCAGGTGATTATCATTATCATTTCCGGCTGCCCTTTTTGTGGATATTTCAAGTATTCCTCAATATTCCTTACTACTTAACCTTCCGGAGAACCTGATGTCCCTGAGGCCACACAGTGTGGGTGCCATGGTTTAGAATGACGTGTTTTGCTTTTTCTTTATTGATGGCTCATGTATTTGTCAACTTTCCTTACAATCAACTTACCAAATGAACTATGAAAAAGAAAGGAAATGGGGTAAATGTCAAGGAGACAACATCCCATATCCAGGTTAAAACGACCAAAAACAAAACATCTAGGGGTCACCATATGGTCTTCAACACAGTGAGGAACCTAACACCATATAGTAAGCCTCAAATGGCCCGAAAAGGTAAAAAAGTGAATAAATCAATGGAAACAAATGTCCAAATGATTCTTTCTATGTGAACCTTGAGTGTAGGTTGGTGCTGGAAGCAACAGTATTTTTTTATCGTTTTTTTTATTGAGTTGATAAAATCGCCACTCAATTGTGACACAAAAAAAACGAAAAAAATTAAGCCTAATGTCGTTCAATAGCATTGTTTTTGGGTGTAGGATTTTATGGTTTTATTTTATTTATATTTACTTTACACATTAAAATAACTGTGAACAGCCACTGTTGGCAGAGCAATTGTGCTGTAGAAAAGAAAATGTTAAAATATAACTAAAGTAACACTTGTAAAGATTTCTATATAGAGAACTAAGAAGATAATAACACAATGACCTGAAAAACTGGTAAATCAAAAAGAAAAGAAGTTTTAATGGAGTTCTGGTACACAAGAAAGCTTTGGATACGACTTGAAACTTACATATAATTTCTTGCTACGTAAAACTCCAAGAAATAAACTCGACATGATTATATGAACCCATTACGGAGTGACACCAGAATGGTTGACAGGGTAAGAGTTCGACTCTATATATTGCTAATTCAATGGGAGACAAATAATTGCTGTAGTAGATTACATATAATAATATAACAGATTACATACCCTACGTGAATCATCAACATTAAAATTCCTTGTTCATTTCAAAATATTGTCTTAAAATCAAATCTCATCTCACTTTTCTTTTTTGCTGTTAAAAAGGCACCTTTAACTAATTTTCTGTCAATGTTCTTGAAAAAGTTAACACATTTAAATTGATTTGACGTTAAAATGTGTAAATATGGCGTCAATTAAGGATCCACGAGATCGTGATGTCGACCGTATTTTTTGGAGGGATGACTTCAAGTTTTGGATAACATACCCTTGTATAAGTAGCATATTTGTGAGTAACCGGGCTCTATCAAGGAAGTCACTGTATCGACCACAGTAAACTCCATATACCGGCGCTGTTGGGATGTTACTAGATACAAAAGGGAAATCGACTATTGGAAAAGCTAAGTTTGAAGTCTTCTTCTGTGGTCAATTTCAAGATTTTTGTCAATGAATGAGGTCTATATGGAAGTCTGTAGTATTATGGCCACCTTCTTACAAATCAAGTTAGTTTTATAAGGAAATAACGATTTAAAAATTATGTTACTCTAGTTTTAAAAAACCATGAAATGACAGCATTTTTTAAACAGTCCCACTTCTGAATAACATATATAGGGGATTTAGACGCTGATGACTCTAATTTGGTAAAAAAAAAAACTGTACTATGTACATACGGTATTTTTACGAGATCATACTGTAGAAAATCTATTGATAATATTTGTTGATTTATCCGGAAAAACAACTCCTCATTATATAATCTGCTATTGTATAAATATGAGATTTGTAATACAAAACTTTTATTATGTGTTAATGCTTTGTTAATTTTTTTATGTGTTGTTTGATAACCACATTGATATATTTGTCTGTCTTCTTGTTTTGCAGGTAGTAGTGTGATGTCAATTTAAATGTTTATTATCGAAACAATGAGGCATTATAGCTCTTTCTTCCAAGTCAGTCAAGGTTGTTTAATATTGTTTATGGGTATAACGAAGTTTGGACAAACTCATTGTTTTCACTCAATTTTATTACTAAATGACTTAATTTCGAAGATTTAGTTTTAGCAAATGACAGATCAAAAACCACATGAATAACCAAAGATTTGTAATAGATGACTAAAAAGGGGGTTCCCAAATAAAATGAGCCATATTGTTTTAGTTTGACTTTTTCTCAGTGAGCGATTAATCGATGTTGACCAAACTTTTTAACAATATCGACCCCCCATCTAAGAAAATGCAATCATGTCCTTGGATTTTAAAAATAGCACCTGTTGAAGTGGCAACTTGAAAAGTGCAGGAAAATTCAAAGTGTTCAGAATTAAACAACCATTACACAAGGTAAGGGGAACCTAACATTTGACACATTTTATCCTGATAGATTTGCCAATTACTAATATTATTCTTCATCTTGTATCCGGCAAAAATATTATCTGATCAACTAGCTATGTGGAGTCCGATGATCCAATCGTGACCAAACTTATATAGGAAGATAATCCCTACCTAAAAACTTGCAATATGGTCTTCGAATTTTCAAAATGGTGCCCGTTGCCATGGGAACGGAAAAGGGTGGAAAAAATTAAGTGGAAACTGTATGGAAATAGTTAGAGTCTTAGGAATTGGTTTTCAGTCACTTCAATGGCCAATATAACACCGTACCAATAAATTATAAGTCGAGCTCTTTGCGATTATAATAAATATTTTCGAAATAAAGCTTCAATGTAGAATGGTTCTTTTTTTTTATTTTTGTACTTGACAAATATTATAACGATGCCTCTAATGTTGGACTGTTAGTTCCGAGGGTATTCAACAACCCAGGAGCCAGTACTTCAGTGCTGGCCTGAAAACCGATTTTATTTGACAACTTGCAAAATCAAATTTTTTGAATTTTTTTGTTTAAAATTAAGGAGTATCTCCCACATGCATGGGTTTGTCCTTAGCTGATTTTGGCTTTTATATTTAGATCTTATTCTCTATCAGTTGTAACGCGTATTTCGGTTAATGGACTTCCAAATGATTTGATTTTATCTGCACTGAAGAGACTTAACAAATGAGCATTTGCAGAAACAAAATTTACAGTAACTGCGGTATTTTGTTACTAAACAATACAAATGTACATGTAAAAATAAGAAGGCCTAAATAAAATCACACACATTAGGTAAACGATTGGGCATATAATGAAGCCGTAGGGTTTCTAGAAACTCAAATAATGTGAATCTATTTTCATTCGTGTGATTGCATTTTTGAGGTTTTCGTGGATGTACCCAAACCACGAATTCAAATACTCAACGAAATATGATTTTTCTTGTTTAAGCTAAAAAGACAAGTGAAAGAACATAATGAAGGAGCCATAAACCTTGCACTTGTACCTGAGCCCAACACAACCTGATATATCCAATAAAAAAGGGTAGGTATGCAATTCTAGCAGCAAAATAAGTTCAAATGCTTCATTTTCAGCTGTAACTGTCTTCCTGTTTTGTTTTTCAATTACGGTAAAGTGTTAATTTCCAGTTAAGAAGCCTGGACAACAATCATCTCAATATAGTTTTGATAAGATATTCTTAATCAAACTTTTATAATTTTAATTATGTTCTACTGAAAAGGACATGTTTATTTTGCAATTAATACTGGTGTTTAATGGAGTTAAGATATGTCAGATGATTACCTTACACATTACTATGAATTGTTAATTACAGGTACAGATACTATGGCACGCCAAAGCCACAAAAATGAGATAAAATAGCATTATCTCTGGTAATGCTATTTTATCTCAATTTTTATGGTTTTGGCGCAGAAAATACATAATTACCTCCTCATAATTAAATAAAGTAAAATTTTTAACATAGGTCTCTATGAATCACAGATAATACATTCTTATCTTGAGGAAATAGGGTGCTATCTTACTTGTCAGTTAACAGGTAATGAACTTACTTATCAGGTAACCATGGTAACAGGTAATGAAATAGCAAATTGAAATATTTGACAACCAACTCCGAACTACTATTGTTGAAGAATACTCTTATTGACAGAGAATGCAAAATATAACATAATCTATCGACATTATAACTTTGTAGTTTCTTTCAGTCCTTGAAAATATAGTGTGTATTTGTTTTATCTAAGTTTAAATTCCGTATTCAGATAAAATTCGAAAGTTTCCGTACAACAGGATTTAAAAGAAAAATAAGTACTTTTTAAATTTTTAGTTAATACAATTCATTATTTTTGCTAGTTTCAGTTAACAATTACTCAATTCTGCGAGGGTGTCTCGCTTACATATATATTTCATAGAATTTACATTCATGTAACGATCACGGGTTGTCGAAACTGGTAATTTACAAGATGGAATATTGTTATATTGTAATTTTTGATAGATAAACATAACTTAATTCCCATAAACAAATTTTATAAAGACTCAGAGAAAATACAAAATAATATATACACACATAAATACAAAATTCGTTACAAATTCTAAACAAAAGCGAGAAGAAACAGAAAAGAAATTCTGTTATATTTCAAAATTCTCTAGGATCATAATTACCTATAGTTTTTCAGAATAGATTATTTGATCTAAAAAGATTGAATTTGATAAGTTATTGAAATTTATCTATTTACATCTGATTGCATGCAACATAAATCAAATAATACAGGAACATAAATCTGATAACACAGTTTGCCCACAGATATTAAGTCTGATTGGTTGATATGAGAAAACAGAAAATACATTTACAAGCACGCCAAAACCACCAAAATACAGATAAAACTGTATTAACAGGTAATGCTAAGTTATCTTCAGATAAAACATCATTACTACATCATTTCATAGAGACCCATGTATAAAATATTCAAAAGTACTTATCAGGAGGTAATGAGGAAACCTGATAATATATGTCAGATAATGTTCGCCCAAACCACAAAAATTCTGATAAAATAGCATTATCTTAGATAATGCTATATTATCTCATTTTTGTGGCTTTGGCGTGCCATAGATACAGTTCTAAATTTTGATGTTTTGACATCAATAATGAAGGTATTTCAGCCATGAATTTTATAATTTTTATTAATCTAATATTTTTTTATTTACAAGTTTGTAATTTTTTTGGAACAAGTAGCAATCCACGAATTTACGTATACCACGAAATGTTTTTTTTTCTCTATCCATGAAAATTGATACCCATGAAATTCACAGTATTGTAAATATTTACATTGCTAAAGAGTATTTGTAGTTGTTTTGAGACACTGAATTTCAATTTGTCAGCTGTAGAGACACTCTCACAATGAAATCAATATATCTTATAGATAACAAAATACCGAATTACTGTGAATTTATTGCATATGCGCATTTCGACAACTCATGTCTCTTCAACCCAGATCAAATCAAAATGTTTACTTCGGAAATTAGTTATTCTTTACCACTGGGTCGATTCCTCTGCTGGTGGACTGTTAGTCCCCGAGGGTATTCACCAACCCAGTAGTCAGTACTTCGGTGCTGACCCGAAAGCCGATTGTATTTGAAACCTTACAATATCAAATTTTGTAAATTTTATTGAAACTAAGGAGTATCTCCCTCATGGAAAGCTCTGCCCTTAGCTGATTTTGGCTTTCTATTTAGATCATATTTGGTAATTTTTTCTCTATCAGTTTTAAACAACTTTGACTTTATGGTCTTCCAAACGTTTAGATTTTATCTGCACTGAAGAGACATAAGTTGTCGAAATGAGCGAATGCAAAATCAAAATTCACAGTAACTTCGGTATTTAGTTATTGGAAATCCATAAACCAAAATATGTGTAAAAACTGATAAAAAACAAATTACAAAAACGATCTAAACACGAAAGCCAAAATCAGCTAAGGACAGAGCTATGCAATAGGCAGATATTCTTTAGGTTCTTACACAATTTTCTGAAATTTAGATATAACATGTTTTCAAATAAAAATCATTTTTCAAGCTAGCACCGAAGTACTGTCTACTGTGTTGGTGAATACCCTCGGGGACTTACAGTCCACCAGCAAAGACATTGGCCCAGTAGTAATGAATATCAAAATACTAAAGTTACTGTGAATACAGTTTCTGCGCATGGCCATTTCGACAACTTATGTCTCTTCAGTTCATATCAAATTTAAACATTTGGAAATTTATAAACGGAATAAATGTTAAAGCTGACAGAGTACTAACCACCAATATGATCTAAATAGAAATCCCCAAAACAACTAAGGACAGAGCTTTACAAGAGGGAGATACTCCTTAGATTTAAACAAAATTTTCTTGCACTTAGATATTGGAAGTTTTGATCAAATCAGTTTTTGGGCCAGCACCGAAATACTGATTACTGGGTTGATGAATACCCACGGGGACCAACAGCCCACCAGCAGAGACATTGGCCAAGTGACATATGCACGTTTCGGCAAATATTTGGGTTCATACAGATTAACTTACAGAAAATTATCCACACATATTTCAATATAGGGAAATTCAGTTGAAAATGTGAAAGAATTGTCTGTTTCTAACTTTGTCCAGTTCAAAAACATTTTAACCGGTGAGCAAAATGTAAACAAATATTTATTTTGATAATGTTTGCCCATGTTTACCGTAATAGTGCCTGTTGTTGATATTGGAACATTAAACCTAGAAATGTTAGATATATAAAGTGCTAGGAAAGTTATCCTATACTATAGGTGACTAATTTGGATATATTTAGAGCTTTAATTGGATATTTCAAATATAATGAAGAAATATTTTCAGTCTTTAACGCTAGTCGGTCTTTCCCTATCCTTCAGGGTATATTACAGCAAAATGATATCATCAGCAAGGAATATAATTTTAAAATTTTCGATGTCCATTTTATAGAGATTAATACATGGCCTTTTCCATATCAGCACGGTTATCATCCCGAGACCCCCCATATCAGCCCGAGGCGCCAGCCGAGGGCTGATATGGGTCGAGGGATGATAACCGTGCTGATATGGAAAAGGCCATGTCTTAATCTCTTTATTATATATTTCCAATTAGGAGTTGTCATCACACCCGGGCTGAAATAGCCATATCACCGGACTGATATGGATTTTCAGAACGAGGCGGTCTATCAGACTGGGTATATGATATGGACTGTTTACTTCCGCCAATATTACTTATGCAAAATAGAACATATATTCGCTAAGTATGTAATAAAATGTTTTAATCAACTCGGGATTCAATTAATGTATAAGATGACAACTTCAGCCATCATCTGCATTTTCTTGGATTGGCTTTCATTTGTTCATTAATACGTCAAATGACTTAATACCGAAGTTACTGTGAATTTAAATTCTGCATATGCGCATTTCGACAAATAATGTCTCTTCAGTGCTGATAAAATCTAAACGTTTGGAAGACCATAAACCTAAAGAAGTTAGAAAAACTGATAGAGAACAAATAACCAATATGATCTAAATGTATAGCCAAAAATGTTCATATACAGAAACTAAATTAACAGTAACTTCAGTATTTTGTTATTTATTACCGCTTGGCCGATGCCACAAGTGGTGGACTGTTAGTCCCCTAGGGTTTTCATTAACTAAGTAGCTACTACTTCGGTGCTGGTCCGAATACCGATTTAATTTTAAAACATTCAATATCTAAAGTTAAGAAAATGCTGTTGAAACCTAAGGATTATCTCCATCATGCATAGCTGTCCTTAGCTGATTTTGGCCTTCCTTTTAACATCCTTTTGGTAATTTGTTTCCTATCAGCTTTAAGATTTGTTTTGGTTTTTGGATTTCCAAATAATTTTATTTGATCTGCACTCAGAGACATAAGTTGTTATGTTGTCTTGTGCAGAAACGTCGGTATTTTGCTATATATTGCCACTAAGCCGATGCCACTGCTGATGGACAGTTAGTCCCCTAGTGTTTTCACCAACCTTGTAGCAAGTACTTTGGTATTGGCCCTAAAACCGATTTTATAAGAAACTTGTAATATTTAAATTAAAGAAAAAATTGTTTAAATCTAATGAATATTTCTCTCTTGCATAACTCTGCCTTTTAAAGTGATTTTTAGCTTTCTATTAAGATCTTATTTGTGGGTTGTTACCCATTAACCTTATCATATATGTTAGTTTATGGAATACCAAATGTGTTGATTTGATCTGCACTGAAGAGACACAAGTTGTCGAAATGGTCATGTGCAGAAACTGAATTCACATTAACTTCGGTATGTCGTTATTTATTACCACTGGGTTGATACCTCTGCCTTTTGGCCTTGCTAATTAATTAAAATATCATGCATTTGGCTTTCTTTGGCCGTAACACAGTTTGACTACTGTAAAAATGTTTCAATAGATTTCGACCATTTATTCTAAATTGTGAATTTTATTTTTGCTGGAATTGAATTAACATATTTTTTTTTCACTTGCCTCAGAATCAGAATCCTAATACATAATTCTAATTAATGTATTGTTGTACACATTAATTTTTGTAATATATCTTATATGAAATATTAATAAAATATGTTTACACTAAGCAAAAGAAAAAAGATTCTCTCATGCACCTGTATTGCTGGCCAAAACATGGACTTTAGATCTTACAATCTATTCGGTCTATGTTAAATTATGCAGGCCGTTGTATTGCACTTCGGGTGAGGTATGAATATGAGGAACATAATTTTTCAAAGGGACCACATAAAAAGGACTAACTGTTCATACAATCGCCTTCTTAGGTTGCCTGACAAAAAGACTTATAGATGACAATCACAACATAAAAACAATTACAGGGCGCTTTTCAAGTCAATTGCAATAAAACGAGGAATAATTAAATCATGCGATGTGGGCAATATTAACATGGCCAGAATAACATTTAGAAATTACAAAAAATAAAATGCAAAAATTTGAAAGTATGATAGTGTATCCATATGAGAAATTCTACCAAGAACAGGTAAACCATATGTGAAATGTATAAAGTACATCTCTCGCTCGGGAATCTTTTACGAACTCCACACTTCAGGAGAGGAAAATTTCAGATACTTTAGTAAATGTTATATTTTGTAAAAAAAAAATAAATAAAAATTGAATAAAAAGAATTTCAAACAAGAAAAAATTGATACGCTGATGATCTTTTCTAGAGTTAATAAATTTTACGGGGAACTGAACTCCTCTGAAGATTTCATAGATTTAACATAAGCAAGGTTTTGCAGAATGCTTATAAAAAGGTAAAATAACATTATGGATAAAAATAGAAGTTCCACAGGCAAAAAAATATAATACTTTTAAATGGATAGAAACAGAGCAGAGGAGTCCGAATTTTCGACAGTTTTTCTACAATATTAGGAGCGAATTCAATTATTGCAATAACAATGAAAGTATATGGAGGAAATGTACATGAGACAAAGTCTCTGCAAATACACGGTAAAAACCAAACAATGGAACAATGCTTTTATTTTTGTTCTTCATCATAAGGCCTTCAACACTGAGCTTCCACTGGTTATCATCTTGAATGAGGTACACTAAAAATCGCAAATTTTGAAGGGGATCATCCAGTGACAATCATGATCAAATTTTGTAAGATTTCTGAAGAGAAAATCTTTGAATGCTTTTTTTTATGAGATCACTTTTTAACTTCGTTTCACCGCTGGTGGGCATATTGGGTGCAGTGCCCAAATAAAAATTGCCAAGTTATACAAGTTTACAAGTTTATTAGACAACACTCAGACACAAATTGTGTAACAAGAGGACAAGAATACAACATATAACATATAATACATACATGTAGCAGAGTGAACAGACATTGTTAAATTTATAACAAATTACAAATTTTCTTTATGAATAAAGCCACTTTTTTTAGTAGATGAACGTGACAATTAGAGAACATTCCATTCATCTTATAAATGTTTGGGTACTGTAAATAATAACTTGGAATGAATTGCTTTCTGATCTGTGATATAGTTTTTTTTATTTTGGTAATGTAATCATTAAATGTATAAATCTAAAACAAAAGTATCAGTCAACCCTATCACCATTACGGTTTACCAATAAAGGGTAACAATACCATATTAGAGCATTTCCCTTTTAAACATAACAAATGTGTATCCTCTTGTTAATGGTTGTGATTAATGAAGCAAATAATTCTGCATCAATTCATGTTACACGTATTTTTTGAAGGATGTTGGCAGAAGTTTAATATATTGAAAACGCAATTAAAATTTCTCTTTTTATCCCTTATTGAAA
>MJUU01072099.1:0-18410 GCA_002080025.1 Modiolus philippinarum
CTTTAAAATATTTCATCATTGGCCTAGAACCAATCAAATGGCATTCTGTATTCTGCATTCTGCAGTATTGAAGCAATGTAGTATGGAATATATATTGCAATCAATATTAAGATATAGACTGCTAATAAATTTGTTTAAGTTTATACTTCCCTTTCACAAAATTGAGCACTGACCTAAATATCTGTAATATTCAATATTAGTAATGAAAAACAGCCAATCAAAGATTGTGATCCCCCTGCTACCCTTTTTGGACCCCCCCCCTTTGTAAAAAAAGACAAGTGTTTTTTAAACTATATATCTTTCTGTTGAAACAATCATTGTTACTGTAAAACACCAAAAAGATATGGATGCTAGGTAGAATTTCAAAAAGTACAGGTTTCTGAGAATTTAAGAAAACTGAACAAAATTATTTTTTTGAAACCTGACTGTTGAAAATCATCATTTTTACTGTAAAAAATTGAAAAAGATATGGCTGCTTCATAGAATTCCAAAAAAAATAATGGGTCTTTGAGAGTTTCAGGAAATTTACCAAACTTAGAATCAAAGATTTTTGCAATCTGACTATTGAAAATAATCACTGAAACTATAAGGCATCAAAAAAGATATGGTTGCTAGGTAATTGGTCTTTGAGAGTTTCAGGAAATTTACCAAAATTAGAACCATATTTTTGAAATCCTAGTGTTCATACTAGCTGATGACATTAAAAATTTGCTTAATTATAAAATTTCATGTTGGAATTTCAAAAATTATAAGTCTTTGACATTTTCAGGAAATTTACCAAATTTGGCACCAGGGTCTAAATTCTAAGAGCTTAGAATTGATTCAAAGAGCAATTCCAATTATTCCTCATGAAAATATAAACCACAGAATCAAAATTATACATAGAGTTCCAGTCGTTCTGATGAGTACTGATTCTTTCACATTTTTGTCCCCTTAAGGGCATGCCCCTAGGGGGTCATACCAAAAGTCAGCTATCATCAGTAAATGAGATGTATATAATGGAACTTGCATACAAAGTTTCAGCTTCCAAACATGAATACTTCAAAAGATTTCGCTTATTACTGGATATCTCGAAATACAATTTTGCTCATTTTTCTGCCCTGAGGGCAAATTTCAAAATTCCGAAACCTTAGGCACAGACAACTTTTATAGTGTTACTTATACCCTTATTACAAGGTTTCTGCAATTAAAGGTGTAAGAGGAGTTCCAGCGGAATCGATTTTTTCATTTTTTGGACCCCCTAGAGGCCATGCCCTGAGGGGTCATACCCAAATTCCGACACCCTCTGTGAAGTTGTTACATAATATGTGAGTCGATTCCTGAGTTGCAACTTTCTAGCCCAAATGGCCTAAGAGATTTCTCCAATTATTGGATATAGCGAAAATTTACTCTTGCCCATAATTTGACCCTAGGGCGTTGGACCTAAATTCTGAATCCACAGTGCGCTACTTCTGATCATACTCTAGTATGGTGCCGAGTTTCAAATTTGTATCTCTTATAGTTCCAGAGCTATCGGGGAACATTACAAACGCACGTATGTACGTACGGACGGACTGCATTACATAAACTCCCTGCTTTTGCTAATCGGGGGTAAAATAAGCCATGACCCAGATAACTGTAATAAGCTATTGTATGATCGAAACTATGAATTTGTTATTAATTACTTTGAAATACAAGATTTAAGGTGGTTTTTCCATTATGTCTCTGTTTCTTATTTAATGTTTTATGAATTTGAAATAAGACCTTGACTTAGTTACACAAACATCCATTAAATTCACTTGAGGTTTGAAGTTTAATTCATTATTGTAAATTAAATCCTTCATAAATTCAGGCAGATTAATTTTAATGTGACATTTCTGCAACCTAAGTTTTTAATTGTTATGGAAAGAAAGACATATAATTTATGTACATGTAATTCTTTTTTATGTTATCCTACATTTTGTTGAAACCTAAAATTTGTTGAACCTGTTCTTTCTAAGGACCAACCCTAATTTTGTATGTTTATATGTATAAGTTGAAATAAGACCTTAACTTTGCATCTGTTGGCCTGAACATTGAAATGCATAACTGCCAAGTGACCCGCATTTGCTGGGTCACACCCGCAAAAACGTCCCTACACCCGCCGGTAAGCATGACCAGCCGCGGGTCACCATTTTCACCCGCAAAATTGATCAGATGAAATTGTCGTGCATGTCTATTTATTGATTTGTGTCAATCAACTCAAGTAGCATTCTGACAGGTAAACAAGTTAATTAGACTGTGTAATTAGTGTTGATTAGGGCAATAATTAGGACAGGTGTTGTTAATATAGTAATCAGTAAGCACAGGCAACGTTTACAGTACAGAAAGAGACATACCATAACAAATCACTTGGAAAGACATAAATTTTAATCCTTTAGACATAAAATCACAGACATATTATCATTGTGATAGGCCTAAAAAGTCATAAAACAGAGTGGGTAGGATTAAATTACATCACCCATTTTACCTGTAATTTCTTTGAAGTCTACCTGCTAAATTAGATTTGTACCTGTCAACAGGAAATTTCCTTACAATGCCCCCAATATGATCTGCTGATCACAAAAAATACCCCTGCCCATAGGCAATCCTAGTAGTTGGTAGTTGCAGGTATAATCCAAAAATACATGTATGTATTACAATTTCACTTCAAAGCAAACTCAAGTTATCACCCAGAAACCATAAAATTTACAGATTTTGCCTAAATCAAGGGCAATAACTCTGGAACACAAAATCCTATCACGGTCAAAATCGAACTTGACCTGTATTTTATGAATAGAAACATAATCCCAAAGATCAAAACTTTCCTTCAAAGCAAACTAAAGTTATCATCTGGAAACCATAAAATTTACAGATTTTGCCTAATTCAAGGGCAATAACTCTGGAAAACAAAATCCATTCACGGTCAAAATCGAACTTGACCTGTATTTTATGAATACAAACATAATCCCGAAATATTTAAACTTTCCTTCCAAGCAAACTCAAGTTATCATCCGGAAACGAAAGTGTGACGGACGGACAAGAGGAATCCTATATACCCCACCTTTTAAGGTGGGGGTATGAAAAGTTTTCAAGGTAAAAATTAATCCCCATCACTTTCCAAGATATTCCCACTATCATAGTGATTAGTTATGGTATGTCTCGTTCTGTAATGTACAAAAAATTTCTGATATGAAAATGTTTATGAATATCGCTAATTACCTCCCTTGAATAATTTTCCATTTTATAAAAAATGGCCATAAAATTTTGATGATGACACTATTAAATACCCCAAATTATTGAAATATCTTAAAAAACATTTGGGTTTTTGTTTTAAATAGTATCTTGGATATTTTCTTCACAAATTTTATTTTGCTGAAGTTGAAAATAAATGATTATAGCTATTTAATCAATTTTTAATGAAATTACATATTGCATTTGCAACCATTCTCAATCACAACACTTCTCATTAAATCAAATCAGAGCACAAAAACAGTGATGTATATGGTGAAGAATACCATAGGACATGGCAAGTCAATACAAGTCTCAGCTTTTGACGTGAACAAGTATTAATATAAATTTAATTGACTGATGCAGAGTTTAACTTTGAAAATATGCCGTCACGCGTTATGACCCAACATCTGAATGCACAATGTTGGGTCATGACCCACCACAGTACTTTTGGAGGTTGGCAGGTATGGAAGTGTTATAAATATTTTAATCTGCAAATGCACAAAGGTCATTTCCATTATACAAGAGTCCTTTCAAGGCTTGTAAGTATAATGTCAACTCAAACAAAAAGATTAAATACTCAAGTACTCAAAAATTTTTAGCAATTACTTGAGTACTCCATTGGTCAAGAAGTATTTCACGATAACCTCGATAGAAGATTGATGAAGATGGTATGGTATGGTTATGGACCATTAAGCAGTAGAATTAACACTTACAGAACTGATGAAACAGTTCGAGCTAGAGGGATGTTATAGTTATTGAGGGTCAAATTCAGATAAAAGGTCCAGGAAAAGGGTTCATGAGATCCATGGTGTTCAGGTATCAAACCACCAATTCAATCAATCAGAGTTGGAACGAATGAGAAAATAGACCTTTTGAATCTAAAGATAGACTTTGTATTCTTGCACCTTTAAATCTATTCAAGGGAATTTGATGAATGATGTACCCATATAAACATTGATATATAAGTTTAATTCAAGACCAAGGTCAATTGACCAGGTGTAATTTTAGATCACTTAAAACAGGGGAATTCCCAATAACTATTTTTGTGCAATGTTGTGACATCGTGGTACGTATTTATAGGTGGCTTTCCCCGACACACCGGGAATCTCTTAGAAGGCTTTAAAGGTATGATGAAAATTTGATATAATGTAGAGCAGGTATGTGCCTTTCACGACGTGTATGGTCTTGGCAAGGTTAAACTTAAGATAAAATGTCCAGGGAGGTTTGAAAATTCCAAATTTTAGTTGAAAATGTTAAAGAAATGAATTGGTGGTTTTACTGTAAATACACCTTAAGACAAAATTTGCTAAAATTTTGAAACATGTCTTAAAAAGTTGTTAATAGCCTAAACTGATGCAAAACATGTAAAGATTGAAGTTTTAGCCAGCTGGTGCCACAATTTTGGTTAAAAACAACTGTTATGTAATATTTTGGTATTTTTACACTGAAATACCACTTTTAGGCCATTTTTTTAGCAAAATTAGAAGGGTTAACTGTGTAAAATAGTTTGAAAACATCAAATGCAGGCTGATTTTACAAAAGAATTTGTCACTGTTTTGAATATGTGTTCAATTTTTTTCAAATTACATGTCGATCGGTGTCTCTAACAAATGCGACAACACTGACTGAGGTGCCTCATATAAAAATCTGTCTGATTTGTATACAATATTTTTTTTAAGCAGGAATGGTACTTATATATGCAGTTTGATATGAACATGAACCTCAGAAATAAAAAAATATCATGCTGTTGTTCTACTAAACCATGTAAACAGTGTAAAATTGTCATTTTAGGGTCCACAGTGTCAAAACAAGAGCCAAGTCAAAATTTTTCATCTGTTTTTTGGAAAACATTTTTGACTTTGCCACACTTTTCATAAATTTGCATTTGTTTTATTATGTTATTTTCTTTAAATATTACATATTTAATCCCCCTAAGGGAAATAAATACACCCAGGTGGATTTTCAGTAGTTTTAATACTATCAATGTACCTATTCATATCAGGCTTTTCGGCTAACTCGCAAACCTAATATTCTTCAGATGCTCAAAAAATAAACAAAACTGGTTTTTCCCTGTCTTCTTGACCTTTTTGCATCAATTTCTGCATAGAGAATGGTATTTGTATGACCACAACCAAAGCTAAGCCCATTTCAAGTGCAAAAATTTACCTCATAAGCACCTTCTCAAAGTGGGGGAGGGTGACATTTTGTAGCATAATTTCATAATTTTAAAGGCATCTTTGAACATTTGCAGCTTCATTTTAATAGAAAAATACTCTAAGGGCTTAGTATAAAACATGGGATGAGTTTCACTACATAGAAGAAGTAATTTTGGTTTTGTGTCCATGTTTAACATCTATGAGTGATTGTGCTTAATCAAAGCTGAAAACACTAAAACTGTGCCTTTTTGAATAGTGATGTAAAGTAGGGAAAAATTCAGAAAAGGCTGTTATCTTCTGTATACAACTTGGAAAATAACTAAAGAACATGATGAAGTGCAGCAATTACACTGGCGGATGTTTTAATATCATGTTAAGGTATCAAACCACCAATTCAACCAATCAGAGTTGGAACGAATGAGAAAATAGACCTTTTGAATCTAAAGATGGACTTTGTATTCTTGCACCTTTAAATCTATTCAAGGGAATTTGATGAATGATGTACCCATATAAACATTGATATATAAGTTTAATTCAAGACCAAGGTCAATTGACCAGGTGTAATTTTAGATCACTTAAAAGAGGGGAATTCCCAATGACTATTTTTGCGCAATGTTGTGACGTCGTGGTACGTATTTATAGGTGGCTTTCCCCGACACACCGGGAATCTCTTAGAAGGCTTTAAAGGTATGATGAAAATTTGATATAATGTAGAGCAGGTATGTGCCTTTCACGACATGTATGGTCTTGGCAAGGTTAAACTTAAGATAAAATGTCCAGGGAGGTTTGAAAATTCCAAATTTTAGTTGAAAATGTTAAAGAAATGAATTGGTGGTTTCACACCTTCAAGTTATTGCAATTTGAGCCATTGAAGTTCAACTGCATTGGAAATATCACAAGAGCTGTCGCCGAATGGCAGCCAAAGATACCCCCCGCTCATTGAACCCTGAATTGATATGGTAAGTGCAAAATTAAGTTGGTGTGGACACAATACAGGTGCAGACACAGTTCAAGTGTGGACACAATGATATAATCTTCAAGAAAAAACTTTTCACAAGGGTTCCAATGAAAACACTCTGTCTAAATCAGACAAATATATACATCTACATATAGTGTTCTTCCTTTGTCTGAAGTTTCATCAAAATCCTTCTAGTGGATTAAGAGGAGTTGTGCATAAGAGGTAACCCATACGTAGGGAATCAATGAAAACTCAAAGTTGAATTATCTCCCCTTCCTGGTTTCTGACAATAATTATATGCCTTCATGCACACTCCATATGGTGTTCTTACTTTGTGTAAAGTTTCATTAAATTCTTTCAAGTGGTTTAAGAGGAGTTGTGCTTACGAGGTAACCAATACATGGAGAATCAACGAAAAGTCGAGTTTCAATTTTCTCCCCTTCCTGGTTTTGAATAATAATTATATTTCTTCATGCACATCTCCATATAGTGTCCTTCCTTTGTGTAAAGTTTCATCAAAATCCTTTAAGTGGTTTAAGAGGAGTTGCGCTTACAATGTAACCCATAAATAGGGAATCAACGAAAAGTCAAAGTCGGATTATCTCCCCTTCCTGGTTTTGAACAATAATTATATTCCTTCATGCACATCTCCATATAGTAAGAGGAGTTGCGCTTACGACGAGAAGTGTGGACAAACTTTGTTGGCGGGGGGTATAAAAACAATGTACTTCATTTTCTGAATTTTTTGGATATAAATAATTTATGAATTTGTATGCAGGGTAAATAATGTGGATTACCGATAAGTGGTAATTTCAGAGTGGAAATACTTTATTACAATGTCACTGAAGTACTTACATTTATTGGATTTGAACTGCTGTTCATGTGAGGCACAACAAAATACTCTACAAAAAAACAATCAAAAAGTTAAAGGCTGCAGAACGAAATTACCTGTCAAATAAATTAAAAGTTTCCTAGTGGCAAACCAAAATACCCTGTTAAACAAATCATGGTTTACATGCTGCAGCACAATTAAAAAATCCGTTTTATACTGGCAGCACAGTTAAATACTCTACTGGCTCACCTCACTTCAAATGAACAGGGAATCTTGAAATCTCCTTTAGGGTGGAGACAGGGAGACTTCAGATCATGAGAAAAAGAACTATTTCGGTAGGTGTTTCTGAAAATGACCAATTTAAATGTTTTTTGTAAATTATTTCACCTTAGTTTTGAGTTTTCTAAGGTGTATATTTAACAGTCAACAATGGCAATAAATCAGTTTAAATCATTCAAACATTATTTGTTATCTCCTGACTTGAGTTGCGGATTTAATAAAATAAAAACATATTTAGCTGCATCAATTTCATGTTGTTTTCTCGAAAAAAAAGCTTATGTTGGAGGTGCTCCTACATTGAAGTTAGATTTACATGAAGGATGATGAAGCATAGTTTTATTTTATTTTTCACTTACAGTGAATAGGTAGTTTATCATTCAGTTGCTCAAAGAAACAGCCCCAATCCACTACAATTTTTTTTGAATGGTTCTCCATATATTGGAGGGACATATATAGTTTCCTCTTCAGGTAGGAGTGAGTTAAAATATTTCTTCCCTCGAGGTAGTAAAATTTCAATTTTCAAAATGCTAGCTTTAGAGAGCATGTTAAAATTGTTTTACTATCGAGGGTGAAGATATATTTTTAACTCGCAACTTAGCTGAATTAGAAATTTTTCCCCATGAATTTGCATGTAAAACGCAAATAAACAGCTGCACCAAGAGGGCATGATATGCCCATCCCCACTTTTAAGCAAACTGATAAAATGCTTCTTGAAATTTAAAACTCTATCTGAACAAACATGAAAAGGGACTTCTGATATGTATCAATTATTTCATCTGATGTTCAACAGTCAAAAATGTATATTGGTTTAGGGGTCATGATCTCTTAAAATAAAAGAATATCAATGTGTAGACAGAAATTGCAATTTCATGCTTTATTGAAATAATCAAAGTCCTATAACTCTGGAACGAAAAATCATTCCACAAAATAAAATGATAGAGAGCTTTCTTCCGTCATATCCAACAATCTAGCAAAGTTTTTAAAAAAATGAACATAGCAGTCTGTAGCTAGAATAAGACTTGTGGACGGTATTTCATGCTTTTTTTAAATAATCAAAGTCCCATAACTCTGTAACAAAAAATCCATCGACAAAATAAAATGATAGGGAGCTTCGTCATATCCAACAATCCTGTAAAGTTTCAAGAACTAGAGGCTCGGAGACTGAGCCTGTATCGCTCACCTGACAAAACGCTTCTATGCCATGCATGACCAAAAGTGATCATGTTTTTCACCAATGGGGTATAGTGTTTAGGTATGTTCTCAATTAGCACCCGTGTGTTTTGTCTGATCCTATTGAAATGAGTAATTTTTGCAAGGGACCTTCCATACATTTAGTATAACTTGTTTTAATTGTTTTGAGAGAAGATGATGAAAAGGATGGTTTTCTCACACTGGGCTCCAATGTTAAACTATGTTCTGCACTTGACATGCTTGAGGCAATGTTTTTTGTCGGATTGAAATGAAATATGCAATTTTTGTAAAGTACCTTCAGTCATCATTCCTGTAAAGTTTGGAGTGGTTTCAGAAGAGTAGATGAAAATGTGATTTTCCCATAGGGTCCGATGATAAACTATGTTCCATGCTGGCAGCCATGTTTTCTTACGGATTGTAACGAAATGAGCAATCTTGTTAAGGACCTTCCATACATCCTTCCTGTATAAAGTTTGGTTGAATTTGCTTCTGCAGTTTCAAAGGAAAAGATGACTAGAGGCTCAGAGACTGAACCTGTATCGCTCACCTGGCAAAATGCTTCTACGCCATACATGACTAAAAAAGATGTTTTTTTACCAATGGGGTCAAATGTTTAGCTATGTTCTTCATTAGCACCCATGTTTTTTGTCTGATCCTATTGAAATGAATAATTTTTGCAAAGGACCCTCTATACATTTCAGAGATGATGATTATAAGGATGGTTATCTCATTCCTGGCTCCAATGTTAAACTATGCTCTGCACTGGAGGCCATCTTTTTTGTCTGATCCAAGTACCTTCCATACATCCTTACTGTAAAGATTGGTTGAATTTGCTTCAGTAGCGTCAGAGGAGAAATATATGCTTTTCCCATAGGGTCCCATGTCAGACTATGTTCTGCGCTGGCACCCATGTTTTTAAGGGAATCGGAAAAATTTCAGCAATCTACATAAAAGACCTTCCATACATCATTCCTGTAGAGTTTAGTTCAATTTGCTTCAGTAGCATCAGAGTAGATAGTCAGTATATGCTTTTCCCATAGGGTTCCATGTTAAACTATGTTCTGCGCTGGCGGCCATGTTATTTCGTGGATCGAAAAAAATTTCGGCAAACTAAGTAAAGGACCTTCAATACATCATTCCTGTAAAGTTTGGTTCCATTTGCTTCAGTAACTTCAGAGGAGATAGCAAATATATGCTTTTCCCATAGGGTCCCATGTTAAACTATGTTCTGTGCTGGCGGCCATGTTTTTTCACAGATCGAAAAAAATTCTGCAAACTAAGTAAAGGACCTTCCATACATCATTTCTGTAAAGTTTGGTTCAATTTGCTTCAGTAGCCTCAGAGGAGATAGCAAATATATGCTTCTCCAATAGGGCCCCATGTTAAACTATGATCTGCACTGGCAGCCATGTTTTTTGGCGGATCAGAAAGTTTTCGGCAATCTAAGTAAAGGACCTTCCATACATCATTCCTGTAAAGTTTGGTTCAGTTTTGTGCAGTTGTTTCAGAGGAGATAGCAAAAATGTGGCCAGGTGAGCTAAAAATGTGATTTTTCCCATAGGGTCCAATGTTAAACCTAAGCTCCGCGCTGGCGGCCATGTTTTTTACCGGATAGAAACAAAATGAGCAATCTTTGTAAAGGACCATCCATACATCATTCCTGTAAAGTTTGGTTGAATTTGCTTCAGTGGTTTCAGAAGAGTCGATGAAAATGTGTTTTTTCCCATAGGGTCCTATGTTAAACCATGTTCTGTGCTGGCGACCATGTTTTTCATCGGATCGGAACGAAATGAGCAATCTTTGTAAAGGATCTTCCATACATCATTCCTGTAAAGTTTGGTTGAATTTGCTTCAGTGGTTTCAGAGGAGAAGATGAAAATGTGAAAAGTTAATGGACTGACGACGGACGCCAAGTGATGGCAATAGTTCACACTGACCCTTCGGGTCAGAAGAGCTAAAAATAATCAAAGCGTTCTTTAGTTAGAGTATGAATGGGGACGAAAATTGCGATTTCATGCTTTTTGAAATAATCAAAGTCCCATAATTCTGGAATGAAAAAAATCCAACGACTAAATAAAACAATAGGGAGCTTTCTTCCATAATACCCAGGCCAACAATCCTGCAAAGTTTCAAGAAAAATGATTAAAGCATTCTCTACTTAGAGTACGACATGTGGACGTAAATTGCAATTTCAAGCTTTTTTGGAATAATCAAAGTCCCATAACTCTGAATAGAAAAATCCAACGACAAAATAAAACGATAAGGAGCTTTCTTCAGTCATATCCAACAATCCTGCAAAGTTTCAAGAAAAATGGACAAAGCGTTCTCTAATTAGAGTACAATGTGTTGATGGACAGACAGACAGACAGACAGACAGACAGACAGACAGACAGACAGACAGACAGACAGACGGACGGACAGACGGACGGACACCAGTTTACTATAATATGCCTGTCAAAGACGGGTGTATAAAAATCTAAAATGGCGTGAAATCTATCGAGGAAATTTAATCAATGCCTGTTAGCTAAAAAATCCTGTGCACATTTAACCAACTGCTGAGAAAGGTAAATTGGCTAAGTCCTGCCAAACAGGAAGTTATCATAAGGCAACCAAACTGGAAGGTGACCAAATTGGCAGACAACGCATTCCCCCTAAATATAAAGTCAAATACCAAATTTGAAATAAATACTCTCAGCAGTAGCTGAGAAAAATGTGATAAACTTCAGAAGGACGGATGGACAGACATGGGTATTCCAATATACCACCCACTCACGAGTGAGGGAATAATAAGTTATATTAACTGGTTGCAAAGCAAAACACTGCAAAATTAAGTCAAAGTTTATCAGCTGCACAACAAACAACCATTCAAAAAAAATCATAGTTTACTTGCTGCCAAAAAAAATTCTGATTTATATTTGTTTTTTTTTTTTTTATAAAAAGACATGGTTGGACCAAAGGTGTGCTATTTACCCAATTTGTATTCATATTATCTAAGATAATGCATTATAACGGTACCTCAGATAAATGATTTTTTTTTTCATTTTCATTGGTCGTTTTCTGATTCTATTTTTAATGTGTCTTAATTATGGCCTTCTGTGTACAATGGAGTAATTACAGGCTTTATTTTAATTTCAATCATCACAACCTTCTGTTTATAAAAATTTGAAAGATAAAGATACTTTTTGACAAACGAAAGTATGATGCCGAAACCTGCAAATCAATATGTTTATTTACTCTACAGCTAATTTACATATACCTGTACATAACAACTGTTATGCCTTTTTCTTTGTAGTTTATCTTCAATCTTTTAGTTATGGCTGTATCATCTTTGAATGCACAAATGTAATGATAAGTCTTCCTACAACTCTTTAGTGCACATCCAGCAGTAGCTCCATTTACACTTAAGCCAACTTTATTTTTCTTCCCTTTTCCATTAGCATTGCAGATACTACACTTCTGTAAAAGATTGGGGTTGTCTATTACAATCCTATTAATTTATTAAACTCAGGATTATTTAGGCAACATTTTTCAACCTTTATAGTTTGCGGAAAATACACACAGCAAACGTAACTTTGCTTTTTTTTTTAATAACATGAATAAAGCAAAACTAGGAAAAATTTTACATATACAGCATACACAGAAATTTGTTTGTATTTATCTTTAAATGCAAAGTACCCTCATCTCTAGCGAAAAAAGCAAGATGTTATTTGGAGCAGTAAAATGTTAATCAGGACTGTAAAGTTAATTTTTAAGTAGTTTTAAGTTATTTACAAAAGCAATTGTATGAACACTTTTCATATTTTCATGAATCAAGTGCAATTTTCGCAATTTTTCAAGGACTTTTCCAGTTGAACATGCATGTTGTACATCAAACCCCAGGAAGGGATGTGACCAACAATGCAAATTTAGATTTTATTATTGTTCATTTTAAATCTCAACGAAAACTTCCAGCCATAGGAGTGATTTAAGCGGCCTTCCTTGGGGTTGGTGTATGCTTCAGAAGAAAAGCCTTTAAAATAAAATTATTCATGTAATTTTCTATGGGCATGATGGGTTTCCACAGATGAACAAAACATTTTGATTTTATCAAAAAAGCCAGCCCTGTTGCCTAATGGGCTACATAATATACCCCCAATCTGCTAATAATGTATAAGCACAGAGCAAATAGATGATGAATCTAGACAGGGAGGCATGATTCAACTCATCATAGTTAAACTTCAGACCAAATGTCAGATTATTGCTAATTCACAAGCTAAAAAATCTGATGAAACATTTCAATGATGGACTACAATGAAACAAAAAGTTAATCAAAGTGCTGCAGCACTGCTGGAAGTGTTGTTTTCAGGAATAAATGAGAGTGGGACCAATCATAAAACTATACAATTTCCCTTTTGTATGTGTTGTGGCATTATTTAGAAAGAGTCTGCTATCATGTGATGACCAATAATTCATTTTAGTTAAAAAATGTAACCAAGTTTTTCATTCAAAACCACTCATGTGAAGACAAATTAAGCTGTGTTATTTTTAGAAAATCTGCCATGTTCTTCCAAGTGCACATATTGCTCCCTGTAAATCTGGGTGCTTATTATCTGTAAAAATATTAACCCATTGATAGTCATTTGGGATAGGACCCACAGTCGTCATGCAATTTTGTAATGAACTTATTCAAAGACCATTGTAACTAAATTTGGTTCTAACTAGTCAAGTAATGATTTTAGAATGTATTTTCCCACATGTTTTAATGTTAAACTAGTAATTCCCGATGGCAGCCATCTTGGGTAGGATTCTGACCTGTAGGACACAATTTTATACAGACAAACTAAAGGACCATTGTGGCCACATTAGGATTCACAGTTAAAATACCGTCCAATATCAAACTAAAATGCATGTTAACCGCTGGTCAAACTTCTGGATATGATATAGGCTTAAAAAGGATACAATTTTAACTAGATCCATCAAAGGACTGTTGTGTCAATCATGTTTGGTTCCAACAAGGTCAAATAATATCACACAATTTTTTTAACATGATCTGATGGACAATTTTTAAACAGACCCATTTTGATCAAGTTTAGTCCATATTGCCTCAAGTTTCAGAAGCAGATCTTTGAAAAGGTTTACCGGAAGGAAATTGCTCCCTTTTTTCAAATTAACGTTTGTGCAACTGCATATATCAGAAACACTATATCTAGAGACAAGAAACACACAAGGAAACAGATAAGGTTCAACCAGAAAATGTTAGAAACGTAGGTCTGAATAACATGTCAAGTTTGGAATTTGATAGAGAGTGGGCTCTATAAGTATTCAAAAGATAAACAAAGTTCAGCAAAACAAAAAATAAAAAGAAGAAAATATCCAGATATTACATGTTGTATTTCAGACAATTTGCAAGATATTCCGTTAAATTGGAGTATTTCAGGGTAAACATAAAAATCTTTCAGCAAATATTAATAATATGGAGAATTATACAAGGGAGGTAGTTGAGGGTTGTAAGTCATTCATGTTTAGTGATTGCTAATAAACAACACTAATGAATGTGCCAATAGACCCTAATTAATAAGTCATATCAACTCGTTACCTGTCACAGAACCACATGGGTTGATTGACATAAAATCAACTAGAATACTGACAAAGTCAGAAAGGGCCCTGTCCTTTTGTGTGCCCCAAAAACCTGTTTGCGGATATCAGAATTTCATGGAAATCATAAAACAATTTTTGGGGAAAAACATAAATAACAAAATCCTAAGTTATTGTAAATATAGTTTCTGCATATGGCCCCTTTGACAACTTATGTCTCATCTGTTCATATCAAATAAAAACATTAAAAATAATAATGAAGGTCATTTCAAGTTATCATATGAGAGAGCTATAAATTCTCAAAATATGAAAGTTTTCATATAAAAAACCAAGTTTTACCCCAAAAAATATTTTATGATTCTCTCTTAAAATCATTAGGGACCTTGTGTTGATTAAGTCCAACACTGTGTCTAAAACTTAAAAAAATCTATGAAGTCATTTCAAGATATCATACAACATAGTCCTATTTTCAAATTATGCACTTTTTCATATATTAAAAACTACATTTTTCCCAAGAAATTGTTTTAGGATTTTCCTAAAAAACAAAAGGGTGCTTCCTTTGGTCAAGACCAACCTAGTGTATCAAAATCAAATGAATCCCTGAAGGCAATTTTGATTTATTGTATGTCATGGAGCTAAATCTCAAAATATGCACTTTTTCATATAAAAACGAAGTTTTTCCCTCAAAACTATTTTCAGATTTTCCTCAAAAACAAAAGGGAGCTTCCTTTAGTCAAGTTCAAGCTTGAGTATCAAAATCATTAAAATACCTGACGGCAATCTTAAGTTATCGTACGACATAGAGCTAATTCTCATAATGTGCACTTTTTCATATAACAAGTGTGGACCCAAATTGATGTCTCGCCCGTCCCTACTTGGTCGCAAAACTGATATGAAAACTCAAACTGACTAATTCAGAAAATTTAACACGTTGGCTGACGAAAGCAATATAGCAAACTGTTATATATAAACAAAAACCAAAATGCCAAATATAAGTAACCTTCCACTCATGTAGATACTGGAAAACCAAACATGTTTACTAGACCGTGAAAATGAGGTCAAGGGCTAAAGCCAAATAGCAGGATGTCATGTTCCATCTAAGACAAAGCCACATACCAAATTTATTGACCATACATTAATAGATACTTGAAAACTGAACATGCTCACTGAATTGTGAAAATGAGGTCACAGACAAAAGCCATATAGCAGACTGCCATGTACTATGCAAGACCAACCTATATACCAAATATCATTGGCCTACCAATTATATTTACTGAGAAAATGACCTAATCACAAAATCTTAACACACTCACTAGACTGTGAAATTGAGGTCATTTCCAGCCATAGGAGTGATTTAAGCAGCCTTCCTTGGGGTTGGTGTATGCTTTAGAAGAAAAGCCTTTAAAATAAAATTATTCATGTAATTTTCTATGGGCATGATGGGTTTCCACAGATGAACAAAACATTTTGATTTTATCAAAAAAGCCAGCCCTGTTGCCTAATGGGCTACATAATATACCCCCAATCTGCTAATAATGTATAAGCACAGAGCAAATAGATGATGAATCTGGACAGGGAGGCATGATTCAACTCATCATAGTTAAACTTCAGACCAAATGTCAGATTATTGCTAATTCACAAGCTAAAAAATCTGATGAAACATTTCAATGATGGACTACAATGAAACAAAAAGTTAATCAAAGTGCTGCAGCACTGCTGGAAGTGTTGTTTTCAGGAATAAATGAGAGTGGGACCAATCATAAAACTATACAATTTCCCTTTTGTATGTGTTGTGGCATTATTTAGAAAGAGTCTGCTATTATGTGATGACCAATAATTCATTTTAGTTATTCAGATCAAAAATGTAACCAAGTTTTTCATTCAAAACCACTCATGTGAAGACAAATTAAGTTATGTTATTTTTAGAAAATCTGCCATGTTAATCTGACATCAAGCTTCCAAGTGCACATATTGCTCCCTGTAAATCTGGGTGCTTATTATCTGTAAAAATATTAACCCATTGATAGTCATTTGGGATAGGACCCACAGTCGTCATGCAATTTTGTAATAAACTATTCAAAGACCATTGTAACTAAATTTGGTTCTAACTATTCAAGTTATGATTTTAGAATGTATTTTCCCACATATTTTAATGTTAAACTAGTAATTCCCGATGGCAGCCATCTTGGGTAGGATTCTGACCTGTAGGACACAATTTTTATACAGACAAACAAAAGGACCATTGCGGCCACATTCAGATTCACAGTTAAAATACCGCCCAATATCAAACTAAAATGTATGTTAACCGCTGGTTGAACTTCTGGATATGATATAGGCCTAAAAGGATACAATTTTAACTAGATCCATCAAAGGACTGTTGTGTCAATCATGTTTGGTTCCAAAAAGGTCAAATAATATCACACAATTTTTTTAACATGATCTGATGGACAATTTTTAAACAGACCCATTTTGATCAAGTTTAGTCCATATTGCCTCAAGTTTCAGAAGCAGATCTTTGAAAAGGTTTACCAGAAGGAAATTGCTCCCTTTTTTCAAATTAACGTTTGTGCAACTGCATATATCAGAAACACTATATACCTAGAGACATATCTAGAGACAAGAAACACACAAGGAAACAGATAAGGTTCAACCAGAAAATGTTAGAAACCTAGGTCTGAATAACATGTCAAGTTTGGAATTTGATAGAGAGTGGGCTCTATAAGTATTCAAAAGATAAACAAAGTTCAACAAAACAAAAAATACAAAGAAGAAAATATCCAGATATTACATGTTGTATTTCAGACAATTTGCAAGATATTCAGTTAAATTGGCGTATTTCAGGGTAAACACAAGTGTGGACCCAAATTGATGTCTCGCCCGTCCCTACTTGGTCGCAACACAGATGTGAAAACTCAAACTGACTAATTCAGAAAACTTAACACGTTGGCTGACAAAAGCAATTTAGCAAACTGTTTTATATAAACAAAAACCAAAAGCCAAATATAAGTGACCTTCCACTCATGTAGATACTGGAGAACCAAACATGTTTACAAAACTTGAAAATGAGGTCAAGGGCTAAAGCCAAATAGCAGGATGTCATGTTCCATCTAAGACAAAGCCACATACCAAATTTTATTGACCATACATTAATAGATACTTGAAAACTCAACATGCTCACTGAACTGTGAAAATGAGGTCACAGACAAAAGCCATATAGCAGACTGCCATGTACTACGCAAGACCAACCTATATACCAAATATCATTGGCCACTTATATTTACTGAGAAAATGACCTAATCACAAAATCTTAACACGCTTACTAGACTGTGAAATTGAGGTCATGGACAAAAGCCATATGCCAGACTGACATGTACTACTCAAAACCAACCTACATACCAAATATTATTGAGCTACCAGGTATAGTTAATTGAGAAATGGACTTAATCAGAGAAACTTAACATGGTCACTAGACCGTGAAATTGAGGTCAAGGACAAAAGTCATTAGCCAGATTGACATGTACTACTCAAGACCAACCTATATACCAAATATCATTGACCTTAGCCACTTAGAGTTATTGAGATATGAATCTAATCACAAAAACTTAACATGGTCACTAGACCGTGAAATTGAGGTCAAGGACAAAAGTCGTATGCCAGACTGACATGTACTACTCAAGACCAACCTATATACCAAATATCATTGACCTACCAATTTCAGTTATTGAGATATGGATCTATTCAGAGAAACTAAACATTGTCACTAAACCGTGAAATTGAGGTCAATGACAAAAGTCGTATGCCAGACTGACATGTACTACTCAAGACCAACCTATATACCAAATATCATTGACCTACCACTTACAGTTATTGAGATATGGATCTAATCAGAGAAACTTAACGTGGTCACTAGACCGTAAAATTGAGGTCAAGGACAAAAGTCATATGCCAGACTGACATGGACTACTCAAGACCAACCTATATATCAAATATCATTGACCTACCACTTACAGTTATTGAGATATGGATCTGATCAGAGAAACTTAACGTTGTCACTGGACCGTGTAATAGAGGTCAGGGTCACATGATTTTATGTCCATCAGGTAGCACTTGATTAGTACTACCACTGGACCAAATATGATGTTCCTACATCAAAGGGTTTTCAAAATATCCTGTATATAGTAAAAGTTAA
>MJUU01072099.1:39036-49586 GCA_002080025.1 Modiolus philippinarum
TCGGAAAGTTTGTCAGAAAAATTTACAATCTTATTAAAATTATATCTACAAATTTTTCCGCTTATGCGGCGGCTACATTTAGGATTTGTATAGTAAGAATTAAAAAAAAATCTTGAATCAAAGCTCGAACCTAAACTTTAGATTTTTCCACAAGGGACTGATACCTATTAAAGGATTTTTTAATGATCGCATGAGACGGAATTTTTTGAAGCCTTGATTAATAAGGCGGTCGCGAAGATAACTATGTCTAATCAGAGACATATAATTACATGTCTCTGGTCTAATCAAGACGTATATTTACGTCCTTGGTCTAATGAGAAAGTCTGTATAATTTGTGCTAGCTATCGCATAGTGAATCAATTGTGAAATATATACTCCGTATCTGGGACTAATATAACATATATATTAGTCCCAGTCCGTATGTAGAAGAAGTTGCGATATTGCTGTCCATGTTACGGGAAAATTGATAATTTCGAAATTAAAATCGTCCCTTTTGTCGTAAATTTTGGTACTGTGATAACCATTTTTGTCAAATTCGAGATGTAAGTCCAAAAAGGTGTAGATCTCAGTTGTGGTCAATGGGACCCATTTAGCAGAAGATGCCGGCTATTCAATGAAAGAACATCGTCAATATATCTATAAGTGATATTGAATGATCTAGCATCTTTTATTTTATGATCTTTTACGAGTTACTGAAGAAATTCAATCTCGTAAGAATATAAAAACAAGTATGCGAGTAGATGAGTACACTTAGTGTTCTTTTGTATGCCAACTTGCTGTTGATAAATAGCACCTCCAAATGGGACAAGTATATTATCAATTAGAAAATCTAGCATACTGCACATCCATTTTGTCATCGTAGCATAATTTTCCTTTTGAATTGAGTTTTGAAAAAAAATGTGAATTTATAACCTAATACAACACATTTTTTTTTAATCGGCAAAGGCTTTTTGAAAGCTACCTTTGATTTGTGATTTTAGTTTATAATCAGGAAACGTGGTATACAGTGTGGAAAAATTAAATATTTCCAAAGAATGTATTTGAGAAAATGAATGGGATTTTAGATTTTCCAATGAATCCTTCGAATTTTTAAGTATCCTCATATAATTTATATCACTTCGGGCATGAATAGTTTCACAGTATGCTTGATGCCTGTCTTTTGGTAACCAATATTATGTTTGGCAGGTCTTGATTCCAATTTTTAGTATGGGTATTCAAGGAGGACATGAATGAGCAGTGATTGGAAAGGATTTCATCCTTGTCAAATGAAACTCCTTTATATGTAGTACTTGTGGTCAATGCCTAAAGTTCTTTGATGAGGTAATTCTAATAATGTGCTTTACATACAAAAAATGTTATTAGAAGCTTTGTCTGCAGGTCATGTAATGTAGAAAGGCTCTTACTGGCTTCATGATCTTCAAATACAGACTTAGGTCGATTGTTAACACATCTGCGTAGTTTGTTAACACGACTCCGCACTAAATATCGAATGGATCCTACCCAATCTGACAGGGACTCATGTCAGTTCTAGGTCTTGGTCCGTCTCTCTCTTAAACCACGCTCTGGCTAAATCACAACGATCTTGAAATTTAAATTCCAATTAATGCGCTGTGGTCCCCGGAATTTCGGACCATTGGAAACCACCTCCCGTACAAATTCATTTTCAATAATCTCAAGATCGCTTGTAATGACATGTTCAGAGAGGGGATGTAAACAAAAGGAGAGGGGGACAGTCACTTGCCAAAGATGATTTCAGAAAATTCTCAATGTCGTAGTTAAAATTCTCCCGCTAATGGTCTTTGTATAGTGATATGAAAAAGAAAGGAAATGGGGTAAAAGTCAAGGAGACAACATCCCATATCCAGGTTAAAACGACCCAAAATAAAACATATCTAGGGGTCACCGAACGGTCTTCAACACAGTGAGGAACCTCACACCATATAGCAAGCCCTAAATGCCCCCAAAAAGGTAAAAAAGTGAATTAATAAATGGAAACAAGCCACATCCAATAACCCGAATATCAAGAAATTAGAATTTTATAAGATGACTAGGACAAGCCAATGACCAACATATTCCTTACTTGGGACAGGCGCAAAAATTGCGGTGGGGTTAAACTCGTTTTCTTGGATCCAATCCCTCCCCCTATGTGTGGTAAATGGCTAAAAAATAAATAAACAAAAAGACTCACAGTAAAAATCAAACTAGAAAAAAGTCGAACTTATCAAGACGATTACCCTTACAATGCTGTAATAGCATAAAACAATGCTGTAATAGCATAAAACAATGCTGTAATAGCATAAAACATGAAGACAATACACACGGTTACTAGCCGGACAAATGCTCTAGCTAGCTAGGTAGCTAAGGACATAATTTCCGTTGACTATGATATCAAGCCTTTTCACAATAAATTTTAGTTATGGTGTAAAGCATTTAGGAGCTGATCAATATTTTTGCCTAGAAAAAATATAGGTTTGGATTGATCTTCAATTGAAATAAGGGGGGATTTTAGAGGTGATATCTTCTCGATTCTAAAAGTTGCTGATGTTAATAGCATCTATTCCTTTGTTGGCAAACGGAATCTGAATAAAATAAATACACAAAAAGTCCTGAAATTTCCTGTTTTTGTGTGAAGAGGTTCGGTCCTTACAGCTTTGAATATTGACCGAAGGACGCTGCGTCAGCGATGATGACAATGATACTGCTTAGTCTGTATATGACGGATTTAGGGGGCGGATGGTCCAGCCCTCCCCCATTAGGTTCGAAAATATTTAAAATTCCTGGTTTTTTACGGAAAATTGGGTTCCGGACCCCACTTTTTGAACAATTCTGGGTCGCCCCTCCCCCTTTAGCAGAAAGTCTGGATCCAACACTGCTATACTCTGGAGTGAAATATTTACGGCTACTTTCTCGAGTCCTAAATTTCGCAAGTTTTTCAAAACGTGAACTCGGAGAGAAAAAGGCAAAGGGGAATTATATAGAAATTCATTTTCTTACATTAATAACTTAATTTCTAATATTAGAGATGCTATTTAGCCGGCACTGAATACTAATAGTTTTTCATCATACATTCAAATTTATTTATTCCAACTGACATCTATCTGAGCAGGCGAGACATCAGGTCCAAAGGAACCATTACGATTTTTTAAACGGGGTTGTTATGTTTGCAAATTTCTAGTCTTCCTGTAATTTTATATAATGTTTGAAATATTGAGATACTATCTGACCAACTGCTACCAGGTGGCCCAGATGACTGATTATGAAACCTTATTAATGTACGTTCATCCAAGGACCTATATTAAGTTATATATATTTATCTGAATATAAATACTTGCACAGGGCCTTGTTACTAATTAGAAAATTTTACTATCCATGCATAACAAGGCACTACATGATTCTTGATTCATCTGCAGCAGAGAAATGCAGCGCCATTTTTACATATAGTTGGAATTAAATTTCAAGTGCATTTAAACATTTTTATCATATGTATTTCATGTTTTACCACATTGTATGTATTTTCAAAATATGACATGTGATTGACTGAAAACATGTACTACTTACAAAGATACAAAATTTGCATTTTTTTCTCCTCATCTTATGGAAAAACTTACTATAGAATATCTATTAATTTGTGCAATCTGTTGCAAATAAAAAAAATCTATATCAATGGTTATTCGTAGAAGTATCATATTACCTTGAATTGATGTTTAAATATTGTAGACTTAGTTTGTAGAATTGCTGAATTTATTATTTATGCCATTTCAAATACAGCTTCTACAAACTTACAGAAATTACAAGGTTTGCATCGATATGGTACTTGGTCACAGTGACCTTATTTTGCCTTGGATGCTGACCTAACTTCAACATGAGGAAAGTTTTCAATGTGGAAAGCCAGATTTTTCTTTACGTAGAAAGTATAGTATAGTAAGTGAGAAGCGGACCATTAGTCTGAAAACGAACAATCCAAGGACAATGGCAAAGCTGGAATCACCAATAAACAGAGACATCAAATTAGTACGGCTCAGAAAAAAAGAAAAAATGTATAATTTACCCAGAGGTCAACCGTAAATATCTGAAATGGTCTTTTTTATCTGCAATGTTTAACCTTCATTTGAACTACTCTATTTTCAAAGTATATTAAAAACTTTGGAGGCAACATCCCAAAAAGTACTAATATAAAGTATGATACCAACATAGAAATCAAACTTTGAAAGGGGCTAACTAAGGACTATTGAAACTTAATTTGGTTTAAATTGTTAAAGCAGTTTCAGAAGAAAAAAATCTTTGAATCCATTTCCCTTGGGTCCTATGTTGAACTAAGTCCCCGTTGGCAGCCAACTTGGATTTAATGTTAGTATCACATGTCTTAAACACCTACTCGTTTCTGTATCACATGTCTGAAACAGCACGTGTATGATACATTTGCTCATTTCTGTATCACATTCGCATTCATGGAAAACGCTTGCTGATGTTTTTATCAAATGTCTAAAATGCCAACTCGTGTCTGTATCGCTGGTATTAAACACACAATTTTGTCTCTTACTAATATTTGAAACGTGTATATCACATGTCTGAAACACGCCTATTAATGTCTGAAACACATGCTGATGTCTGTATCACATGTCTGAAACACCCGCTGACGTCTATATCACATGTCTGAATCACCTGCTCATGTCTGTATCAGACACATTAAGGGCATATCCAACAGCTTCTTGCTATATTGTTACTCTCATAATTTTAGATATGTTGTTAAGCAAGTGCTGAGGATTCAAAAATTACAAGAAAATATTGGGTCGCCGATCTTGTTTCCATGGAAATCGACCTTTAACATTGATCATTTTTGCGTTTGAAGAAAAATTAAGTTATAGTTTTAAAGGTAATTGAGACATTATTTCTAATCTACTCGGTACCAGAGCCACGAAAAACAAAGTCAAATTGATTTGATTGAAAAATTATGTTATATTTTACTAAATTAAAGAGTATGTACCACGTATTGCGGAAAAAAAGTTGCACTAAATGATGAATTACACAGTCAAATTTACAATATTTTAAAGACTTCTTATTTTGTCGATTATATGAAATTCTGACATTGTGTTCTTCTTCTTAAGCTACTCAAAAATGGCAAAAGCAATATAGGTCACCGAGTTAGTTTAAGAGTAAATCATAAAAATACGCAATTTTTAACAAAGCTCCCGTCGGTTATCCGCATATAGTCCGTCAAATTGGAAGGCAGAAATTACCTTTCAACAATGGGAATTACTTGTGACGTTACAGTTATCAACGTCATATTCCCGAGAAATACCGCCTTCTTCTGTGTTTTCTATTATCTCCGCTGAAACTATTGGATATGCCCTTAAGCACCTGCTCATGTCTGTATCAAATATCTTAAACGCCTGTTGACGTCTGTATCACACGTGTCAATCACCTGCTAATGTTCGTGTCACGTGTCTGAAACACCTGTACATGTCTAAAACACGTGTCTGAAACACCTGCTTACGTCTGTACCACATGTCTGAAACAACTGCTAATTTCTGTAACAAATGTCTGAAACACCTTCTGACGCCTGCATCGCATATCTGAACACCTGGTCATGTTTGTGTCACATGTCTGAAACACCTTCTCATGTCTAATGAAACACTTGTTGTCAGTATCACATGTCTTTAAATACAATCTCATGTATGTAACACATATCTGAAACACCTTATGACGTCTGTATCACATCTCTGAACATCCGTTCATGTTTGTTTCACATGTCTGAAACGCCTTATACCGTCTGACGTACACATGTCTGAAACACGTACTGGTGTCTGTATCACATGTCTGAAAAACCTGCTGCCGTCTCTACCACATGTCTGAAACACGTACTGTTATCTGTATCACATGTCTGAAACACCTTCTGACGTCTGTATAACATGTCTTGAACACCTGCTGACGTCTGTATCACATGTCTGAAACACCTGCTGACGCCTGTATCACATGTTTGAAACACATGCTGGTGTCTGTATCACATGTCTGAATCACATGCTAATGTCTGTATCACATGTCAAACAGCTGCCGACGTTTGTATCACACGTCTAAAACACCTGCTGAAGTCTGTATCACATGTAAGAAACACCTGCTCACATCTGTATAATAAGTATGAATCATTTGTTCATCTTATCACATATATGCAACTCTTGCTGATGTTGCTATCACAAGATCTGAAACCCCTACTCATGTCCCTATCACAGGTTTATCACATATAATTCATTTACATGATTAATATCTGAAACATGTCTGTATCACATGTCTAGAACACGTCAATTTATATCTGAAATATCTGGTCATGTCGGTAAAACATGTCTGAAACATCTGCTTACGTCTGTATCAAATGTCTGAAACTCATGCTCATGTTTGTATTATATGTCTGAAACACCAGCTCATGTTTGCGACAAATGTGTGAAACACCTGCTCCGTTCTGTAATACCTGTCTGAAACACCTGCTTATGTCTGTACAACATGTCTGAAACACTTGCTCATGTCTGCAACACATATCTGAAACACCTTCTGACGTCTGTATCAAATGTCTAAAACACCAGCTAATGTTTGTATCACATGTCTGAAACACCTGTTGACGTCTGCATCAGATATCTGAAACACCTGCTGCCGTCTCTACCACATGTCTGAAACACGTACTGTTATCTGTATCACATGTCTAAAACGACTGCTGACGCCTGTATAACATGTCTTAAACACCTGCTGATGTCTGTATCACATGTCTGAATCACCTGCTAATGTCTGTATCACTTGTCTGAATCATCTGCTGAAGTCTGAATCACATGTCTGAAACACCTGTTAACGTATGATCACATGTCTGAAACACTTGTTGACGTCTATTTCATTGCTGAAACACCTGCTGATGTATGTGTACATGTCTGAAAATCCTGCTGATGTCTAAATCACACAACTGAAGCACTGACATCTGTATCATATAACTGAAACACCCACTGACGTCTGCATTACAAGCCTGAAACACCTGTTGACGTCCGAAACACGTGTCGGAAACACCTTCTGACGCCTCTATCCCGTATCACACATCTGAAACTCCTGCTGATTTATGTTTCACGTGTCTGAAATACCTGCTGAAGTCTTTATCACATGTCTGAATTTCCTGCTGATGTTTGTATCAAATGTCTGAAACACGTACTCGTGTCTCTATCACATGTCTGAAACACCTGCTGACGTCTATTTAACATGTCCGAAACATGTACTCTTGTCTGTACCACCTGCTGAAGTCTGTATCACACGTCTAAAGCACCTACTGTTGTCTTATCATTTCTGAACCACCCATTGGTGTCTGTTTTACATGTCTGAAATACATACTGACGTCTACATAGCATGTATGAAAAAGCTGCTGACGTCTGTATCACATGTCTGAAAGACCTGCTGATGTCTATAACATGTGTGAAATTCTTGCTGACGTCTGTATCACATTATCTGAAAATATGCTGATGTCTATCACATGTCTCAAACGCCTGCATCATGTCTGAAACATCTGCTGACGTCTGAAACATCTGCTGACGTCTGTATAACATGTTTGAAACACCTGTTGACGTCTGTATCATATGTCTGAAACACCTGCTGATTTCTGCAACACAGTCATGCCTGAAAAACCTAATCATGTCTTAAACACCTACTCATGAAACACAAGTCTGAAACACATGCTCATGTCTGTCTCAAGGTTATTGAACACTTACTTCAAAAACAAATGAAAAAGTAAACATTTCTGTATCATATATAAGAATCATCTACTCACACACATCCTCATGTCTATATCACATGTATTAAACACATGCTATTGTATTTATCTAAAGTAAGTGAGAACCAAAATTTGAAATATGTCTGTATCACATGTCTGTAACACATCTTTTTATGTTTGAAACGCCTGCTGATGTCTAAATCACATGCCTGAAACACTTTCTGACGTCTGTATCATATAACTGAAACACCTACTGAGTCTGAAACATCTGTTGACGTCTGCAATACATGTCTTAAACACCTTCAGATTCCTGTATCCTGTATCATACGTCTGAAGCACCTCCTGAATCCTGTATCCTGTATCACATGTCTGAAACACCTGCTGATGTATTATTACATTGTGAAACGCCTGCTGAAGTCTTTATCACATGTCTATATCACCTTCTAATGTTTGTATCATATGTCTGAAACACGTACTCGTGTCTCTATCACATGTCTGAAACACCTGTTGACGTCTGTATCACATGTCCAAAACATGTACTCGTGTTCGTATCACATGCTGAAGTCTATATTACACGTCTTAAACACCCACTGTTGTCTTATCATATATCTGAAACACGTACTCGTGTCTGTATCACATGTATGAAAGACCTGCTGACGCCTGTACTCATACTAATGTCTAAATATCTACTGCTGTCTTAATCGCACGTCTGAAACACCTGCTGATGTCTATTACATGTCTGAAATACCTGCTGATGTCTATCACATGTCTGAAGCACTGCTGACGTCTGTATTATATGCCCGAATCACCTGCTGACGTCTGTATCACATGTCTGAAACAACTGCTGATGTTTATCACATGGCTGCAATACCTGCAGATGTCTATCACATGTCTGAAACACCTGCTGAAGTCAGCATCACATGTCTGAAACACCTGCTGATGTCTATCACATGTCTGAAACACCTTCTGATGTCTGTATCATATGTCTGAAACACCTGCTGATGCCTATCACATGTCTGAAACAACCGCTGATGTCTTTCAAATGTCTGAAACACCATCTGACGCCAGCATCATGTCTGAAATACTTACCGATTTCCACAACACATGCCTGAAACACCTAATCATGTCTTAGACACCTACTCATGTAACACAGGTATAAAACACATGCCCATGTCCGTCTCAAGGGTATTGAACACCTACTTTAAATCAAAGTGCTGATAGCACTAATGGAACGATTGGACTCTATGTTTCTTTAAAACAATATTTACAAATTATGTGTGTCAAACAGAATCCAGTACTTTCCCAACCAATTTTTGATTTACGTAGAACTAATATCTACTGCAGGAAACAATTTATGAAATATATTATGTGTTAAATAATTCATATATAGAAGATAATTAAATATGTTTTAATTTACAGCCTGTGTTAAACTACTTGCCATATTTTGCCAGACTATGACACTCATATAATTTAAAAGATACATAAACAGTGGCGGATCTAGACTTTTGCTAAGTTAGGGGGAGACCTGTATTTTTCAAAAAGGGTGTCCAGAACCAAATTGTCCGAAAAACCCCTAGGAATTTAAAATTTGTTCCAACCTAAGGGGACCGCCCCCTCCCCCAAAATCTGCCACTGATAAATGAGCACCAACTTAGGACTAGTGTTACCACAGCTCTTAGGTTGCAGCCGGCGTGCGCGGTCCCGGCTTATTAATAGGCCCGCAGCATCCTCTGAGCTTGGAGAATGAGTCTTCCTAACAGAGGCCCGGCACCTGGATCGGTTTTCAGGGGCTCCGGCTATAGAGCTGACGGGCGCGTCCCCAGTTGGTGGATAGGGGAATGCCCTGTCTATGCAGGGTAGTCAGGTCATAATACGGAAAGCCTGACCGTGAACCATTGTAGCCAAACTGTATGGAGAAACGCCACGCTCCATGCAGTATAAAGACCCCTTCTTTATTTCTCTATATAAAGCAGACGCACTGGGTGTCGTATGGAAGGCTAAATTTCCTGCCCCTACCCATTTCTCCCCTTTTCCAGTGGCAATCAAAGGTCTTTACCCCGGTTGTCCCTTCCACCTTTCTTTCTTTCTTTTTTTACTTACAAGTTTTTGAATTGATTAACTTGTTCTCGTCCTGATATAGCTGAAATATTGCTCATTGGACGTTAAACTCTAACTAATCAATCAATCAATCTTAGGTTGCAGATATTTTTAAAAATGAAATACAAAATCAAGACAACATTAACTCATAAAAAGACACAAAAAAGTGGAGCATTCCATATTCAGCAAATTAAACAAAATATTAAATCTGGTTCTAATGTTTATCTTAATTAAAGTATTTTCATGACTTTAATTGTTAGATGATGAAATAACAGATATATAATATATTAAATGATATAAAATACCACCAATATTGCAACTGGCTTTCATAGTATTAGAACAATGAATAGATATATATAGTTACGGTACTGGATGTTTTTTGTGGGAAAATACTACTCTGTCTTTACATCCATATAAGCTGCATGCCTAGACTTTCACTACAAAGATCAAACATATATCCCATCCAGTGTAGAACCACAAAATGTGTCGCACTTTAACGGGTGCTTGAATACGTATAGGCAAAAAAGGTTGTCTTTCAGAGCAACCAGTAATTTGGTTTTGCAAGGCATTCAAAATACTCGTCTAGAAGATTGTACAGGTTCCAGTGTCTTGAAATTTACCAATAAAAAATGACCTATCCTTCAGCCACTTTATGTATATAAAAAAAATAAACAAAACTCAAACAAACAAACAAAAACTAAACAAACTTAAAAAAAAA
>MJUU01072099.1:58601-84185 GCA_002080025.1 Modiolus philippinarum
AGTTTTGGAAATAATAGATGAAAAATACGAAAATTAAAAAAATTCAGTGAAAAAAGTGCAATAACTCCTACAAGGGTTTATGGATTTTCTTCAAAATTTCAGGGTAGGTAGATCTTGATATGCTGAACATTTTTGCAATTTACATTTGACTTCTATCTGTTACACTTTTTGAAATAAAAAATAAAAAATGCAAAAATTTTGAAAATTTAACGGAAAAAGGGCTATAACTCTAAGATGGGCTTTAGGATTTTCTTCAAAATTGCACAGCTGGTAGATCTTGTCATGCTGATCATTTTTACTCCATGTCAGATTTTTGATATCTGTAACGGTTTTCAAGTTATTAGCCAAAAACTGCAATTTACCCCTATGTTCTATTTTTAGTAACAGCAGCCATGTTAATTGGTCTACGAACATAAAAATCACAAACTTGAAAGTGCATACCATGGTGATGATTCAGGCCAAGTTTGGTAAGTATTGGCCCAGTAGTTTCAGAGGAGAAGATTTTTGAATAAAAGTTAACGGACTGACGGACGGACGACGGACGCCGAGGGATGGCAAAAGCTCACATGGCCTTTGGCCAGGTGAGCTAAAAAGAAGGGAAACGGGGAATGTGTCAAAGAGACAACGACCCAAAGGGGAGTAATAACAACTCAAAGCCACCATAAGATCTTCAATGAACGGTGAAAAAACCCCACACCCAACGGCAGGTCGGAGTCGGCCCCTGAATAAAGAGTAATCAAGTTCAGCGAAATAAACATCATCCTAGACTCCTATAGACATAAAGTAAACTAACTAGAAAAAGACAAGACACAAAAAGGCTTAATAAAATTTCCTGACTTAGGACAGGTGCAAACCTGTTGCGGCGGGGTTAAACTAGTTTTATTGGGCCCGAACCTTCCCCCTACAGCCAATGTGATAAATCAAAAAACAGTCATAACAACAGTAAAATTCAGTTGGCAACAGGACTGAGTCAATTGTGAAATAATAATGTCCATATGAATGAAATGCCTCCTCAGAACTACTTGTCATACAGATGGTCATTTCCGTATCTAATGTCCGATTCATTATTTCAAATGTCTATATTTTGAAAATTAAAATGTCTTAAACACCTCTTTTCTTTATGTTTGAAATATCTGCTTATTACGATATGACATTTTTGAAATACCCCCTTTGTTCTTGATTCTAGCACGACATTTTATCTACTAGTTGTTATTGTGGTAGGAAGCATAAGGTTCGATGATACATTTCTCCTTTTGTCTATACAGAAGTTACATTAGATGAAGTTTTGCTAACTATAATAGTGTAATTCATGTTTGCAGTTGTAGTGAAAATTATACCTGTTACTAAGATAGCATCCTACAAAGCACTCCTTCCCAGACAACAATATTCTTCCATTTTTGAAATAGATTGATATTATTTGGTTGGTTGGTTAGTAGCTTAAAGTTAAATGCAACAACTATTTCTTGCAGCAAAAAAAAAGCAGCCAGAATGGTATTGACAGCCTACATGTTGCAGTACATTTTCGTCATGGGATGACTCACCAATAATCCATCAATGATATAAGTAACGAAGACACAAAACCTCTATTGCTCACCTGGTTCATAGAGGATATCTAATTATGTTTATCTTAAAAATCATCCCAATGGTGTTTTATATGCAGATTATTATTTGTCTATCCTACAAGAAATACAAATTACATATATAAAGAACTCAAGATCTCTAAACATGTTTTCCCATGTGGTTCATTGATAAACTGAAACTTTTCTTATACCTGCCATCTTGAATATAGTGAAAACCTGAAAAACATTTAAAACAGGGACAATCCAAGGACTATTGTGGCCAAATTTGGTTTCAGTTTTTAGTACTTTTAGACAAGATCTTTTATAGTGTTCCGAAATCAGACGAAAAAATATCTTCCCTTTTTGGACTCTTTGACATTTTACACAAAAATCATAAGCGTTACATAAATTTCAATACAGTATTTTGAAAACAACTTCTCATGAGCATTATTAAGAAAAAAGCTTTGCTCTACCAAATCATCTTCCCTTCCTGGTTTTGAACAATAATTATATTTCTTCATGCAAATCTCAATGTAGTGTGCTTCTTTTGTGTAGAGTTTCATCAAAATCCTTCATGTGGTTTAAGAGGAGAGGAGCTTATGGGGTAATCCAAGCAGATAGAATGAATGAAAAGTCAAAGTCTAATTGTCAACCTCTTCCTGATTAAGGACAATAATTATATTACTTCATGCAAATTTTCTTTATGCAAAGTTTCATCCAAATCCTTCAAGTGATCTAAGAGGTAGTCTGTGCAGATGAAATCTATGAAAACTGCAGTCAGTGGAATTATACCCCATTTCCTGATTTTGTACAAGAACTATATTTCTTCATGCACATCTCCATGTAGGGGCCTTTCCTTGTGTAAAGTTTCATAAAATCTGTCCAGTAGTTTCAGAGAAGTAGCACTTACATGAAATGTGGACAGAAGGACAGTATGATGCCTATATACCCCCTTAACTTTGTTTGCAGGAGTATAACTTTGTGCCCCCAACCCCTTCTTGGTGTGAATCTACAAAACAAATTTTAAGGAGGGGATAATGAATAAGGTGTCAACTTGAAAATAATATTTTACAGGGGACCATCCATGAATTAATGTGACCAAGTTTGGCTAGAACTAGTACCAGTTTCAGAAAAGTTCTTTTAAAAGTGTTTTTGTAGGGTCTATTATTAAACTTTGCTCCCTGCTGATAGCCATCTGAGAGAAGTGTGAACTTAAAAAAAACATTTTGAAGGAACCACCCAATAACCATTGAAAGGATATGGAGTAAAATTAAATGCACATGAGACAAAGTCTCTACAAATACATTGTAGGACCAATCAATAGAACAACACTTTTATTGTTGTTCTTCATCTTGAAGTCACCATGAGGCCTTCAACAATGAGCTTAGCACATACCTCATAGTAAGTTCAGGTCAGTCCTAGCACTGGTTTGGGCAGAATTCATTGACAGATGTCAAATAACACTACATCAATGTATCTTATCTTTTACCAAGAACTTATGTGACCATTTTTGGTTCAAATTGGCCCAGTAGTTAATGAGATCTTTGAAAATTATCTTATAAGGTCCCTTATGGCAACCATATTGGATAAAGTGCTTTACTTGAGAAACAAATATTCTATAGGGAACATCCAACAGACTATTGTGGCCGAATTTATTTCCGGTTTGACCAAACGTTTCAGGAGAGAAGATGTCTGAAAGTGCTTCACATATGTCTAATGTCTGTCTACTTCATATGTTCCCTCCTAGTGGCCATCTTGGATAAAGTCCAGACCTGAAAAAAAAAACAACTTAGGAAACCACCCAAGGACTATTGTGTATAAGTTTGGTTCCAACTGGCTAAGTAGTTTCAGAAAAGATCTTTGAATGGGACGTTAACTCCTGATAATGGATGGACAGAAAATGGACGCAAAGTAATGGCAAAAGCTCAACCTGGCTATAGCTATATTCAAGTTTTTATTTGATATTGAGCCTCTGGAAACTGTGCTTTATAAGAAAATAAACAAACTTTGGAAACAAATTTCACATTGCAAAATATTGTAACTTAAGAGAGGTCATAAAATTCTACACTTTCAATTCTATTTTTACATTTTAATCAGTCTGAAAAAAAGAAGATTTTTCATAAAAAATTAATCATATGGAGTGAAAATATATGTGCCAGGATGGCCAAGGAAATCTCAAGAATGTAGGGTTTTGCACCTCTGCCCTTTGGCTTCTTAAAAATCAAGCTACTTTTGATTGATTGATTGAATATTGTTTAAAGTCTACTGAGCAATATTTCAGCNCAAGACGAGAACATCATACTAAAATTTGATAACAATCCGTTCACTAGAACTAAAGTTATGCTGTCCACAGACGCTGACGCCGACGCCAGCGCCATACCATAATACGACCGCAAAATTTTTGCGGTCGTATAAAAAGAGCTTGCTACATGGGTTCTTTAACATGCAGGAAGCGTGGCATTTCTTCAGAGCTGGGGTATTTACACTACCAATATTTCACTTCAAATCTTTAAAAGTATTCTCATGGTTTTATTCATAAACAGAAACAACAAACATACACATGAAGTGGTATTGCTATCACTTGATACATACATCTAACTAATAAAACATCTACAAAGACTGGAACATAAAAGATGTAAGTAAAAGTTGCACTTTTTTGTCTATATATAATTCAATAAATGCGAAATGATGACATTAAAATTTGCTCTAAAAATTGATTTTGCTTTTTCCACTTCAAGTTGGTTCCTCTTTCTTGAATTCTTTCTTCGGTGATTTCTTTGGAGATTTATAAGTTCTACCAAATGGACATATTAATTTATTTAAGCACTCAGAACACTTAGGTCCAACAGGTAAACATGTTTGCTGTCCAAATCCTACCATTAAGTGATTAATGTCGCTCCATAATTCCCTGGAAAAATATATCACTTATGAAAATGTATTACATTAGTAACTCTAAAGATTAATATGATAAACAGGTATTTTAATATAATGGCACAAATTGAATGTCCATTAGAAAATTTAAATACTGTGGAAGTACTTTTATTCTTTGACACCAAATTTTGTTGTTTTCATAAATATCACTTCTTTCTGGGTATAAATTCGTGGTATTGCATTCTACGCATTCAAGCTCTAAGGAAAAATTGCATGTTGCTGTGAACTTAATTTTGGTCCTTTTTTTACTTTTTGTTGCCATGGAAACCTGCTAAAACCAGTCAGGCAAGCTATATTGGGTATACTTATAGAGTTTTCACCCCACTATGCTATCATGCATAAAAGACATGAACAGTCCTTGGTCTGTACCAGTAGGGTCTGATTTTAATAGTCCCCAAGGGGAAAAAATGCCGATTTAAGCAATTTTAACCTTTAAGTTGGTGCCAAAAATAAAAAAAAAATGAAAATTTTTTTTCTTATAGTCTGGTACATTTCTACACCTTTACTTTATACACAGAAATCAAAAACTTAAGATTTTTATTGCAGGTATTGATGTGAGGGGCGTTTATGAGAACCCACCCCTGTCAAAAATCTCATTTTTTGCGACTTTTGGGTTTCCAGGGGTATTTAACAGGGTCCTGCAATTCCAAGAGTGTAGATTTTTGGTTCTTTTTGTGTTATTTGTTTTGCCACAGTACCCCTCTATCTTTTATACCAGATGAACTTCAATTCTCAATATATGGAATGCCATGAGGGACATTAAAGTAACCTGAAGGTCCATGCTTCTTTAAGGAAGCATCCAGTTGGAAAGTGTTAACAAGTAACTCACAAACTTTAGAACTCATGGTTGTGATTCAAGAACAATTTATTGTAGGCACAAACACACAGTGCAATGGTGACACATATAATGGTGGGCAACAAATTATAGTACAGTGATGACATGTTGAGGCCTACAGAATGAATGAAGTTTAGATAACAGCACTTTTGGTTCAGTGACCAACAACAGATTTACAAGTTACAGGAGAACTACAATGGCTCAAACACCAACGGGACTGATTGAAGCAGTTTGACCTAAAGGGGTGTCCCAACTATCGAAGTCTAACTGTATTTAAATTCGAACAATGGGTCCAGAAAACAGGTTCGAGACATCCATGGTGTTCGAGTTATTGCAGTTAGAACCATCATTAGAGGTCAAAACATGGTCATTTTTCTTCCTAGTTATTGACCTGGAGGACTGCATGACACCCAAAAGCCTAGTTTGTTGTGGTCTTTATAAAGAGTTGCCATATTCCTGCACACTGGCCTCCTTGGTTTATTCCTAGGTAATTTAGGGTCTGGCATGGGGTTAATTATGGAATATGACCCCACCCAAAATCTGCAAAATTGACAATTTTCGGCTTTGAGCGGCCACAGTACCAGAAGTAGAAATCAGAAAGCTGTCACACTGTCAAAATTGACAGATGACACTTTATTTAAGATGTGTACATCAATATTGTCTCAATGGGGTTGTAGATTTGGCTTACAGGTGACAATAGGTAGCCTATCCCACCAAAATATGACATTTTTGAAATCTTCTTCCTTCAAGTGCCGATTTTTTCAATCAAAAAGGGAACAAAAATCCTTCAAAGCAGCTGTTAGGTAGTCTGAATGTGAACACCAACACGATGACATTTGCATGTATGGAGAATTGTCAGTGACAACAATGCACAGGGAGTCTCAAAAACGACAATAGTCACGTGTAGCAGTCTAAGGGTTAAATTAGTGTCTGGGATATCTGCATCTAAGCAAAGGTGGCCACAAGTAAGATTATGAAACATTGCCCCATTGGAAAATTCATTAAAAGATCTTCTTTGAAACTACTCTGCCCATATGTCACAAAAAAAGTAATGGTAGATTACATGATACCCCGCCATGTTTCACAAAATTTCTAAGTTAAGAGGGGCATAACTCCACAACCATGTGTACCGCTGAACCCAAAATTATACTTGGCATGTGTTTTGTGGTAAACAATTTATATACCATGTTTGAAGACAGTATGTTATTTCATTCACAAGTTATGAGTATGAAACCCTAAAATTTCAAAGTTTCAAGAGGCATAACTCCAGAACCCCTTCGACCTCTGAACACAAAATCATACTTGACCTGAGTTTTGTGGTAAACAACTTACATACCAAGTTTGAAGACCTTGTGTTATTTCGTTCACAAGTTATCAGTCAGAAACCCTAAAATTCGCAAAATTTCAAAGTTTACAGGGGCATAACTCCAGAACCCCTTGGACTTCTGAACCCAAAATCAATCTTGACCTGAGTTTTGTCGTAAACAACTTACATACCAAGTTTGAAGACCTTGTGTTATTTTGTTCACAAGTTATCAGTCGGAAACCCTAAAATTAGCAAAATATCAAAGTTTCAAGGGGCATAACTTCAGAACCCCTTGGACCTCTGAACCCAAATTCAAACGTGACCTGAGTTTTGTGGTAAACAACTTGCATACTAAGTTTGAAGACCTTGTGTTATTTTGTTCACAAGTTATCAGTCGGAAACCTTCGGGGGACGGACAGACGGACAGACGGACGGACACACGACTGAGGGTATCACATAATACCTCGCGGGGTATAAAAATGAATCACAATAGGGCTTTGGTAGACCCATTTTAAAATAGTATCTCGCAAGCTCATATCATATCTCAGATGGCTGTCAGTTCAGTTGGACACATAGTTTTGATTTCATTTCTGCAATGTGATACTGCGAAAGTAGTTTTATAAATGGATTTCAATCTTCTTGGTTTTGAGAAAAATGACTGGTTTGTGGGTTTCTGAATTCATGGTTTGAGGCCTTTTCTATTGCCAGTACATGTACATGGGAAATCTGTATTTCGATGGGTTTCATTTTTCATGGTTTTTGTAAACCACATAATCCACAAAGAATAGTACTTTCACAATATGAAGTAGAATGATTGTATTTAAAAAAACATTTAATTTTAAAAGCAACATTATCATGTGCGTTTTTGTCGCATGTACATTCACTCCATAACCTTTCATTTTTTCTATTAATTATTCATATAATCTAAATGTTTTGTACTAGCATTGCGCAGAGCTATTTTAGAAATTTTCAGAGCAATGATATTTTGGTATGCCATGATATTAGTTAAGATGTATTGTTGAGCTGTCTGTGAATTAAGATGTATTGTTGAGCTGTCTGTGAATCTATTCAGTTCTATAATAATGTCATTATGACAGTTCTACAACATATCTACAATAAAATTGTTATGAAAGTTCTACAATATTTCTACAGTAGTGTTGTGAGGACAGAGTTCTACAATATTTATACTTGTACATAATACTGACATATCAGAGTTCTTCCAATCAATTTTGCATGTCGGACTAAAGGAGTTCTACAGAACCATGCTTATCACAGATCTTCACAGTGACAGTGACAGGATTGCTGTTTGTTTTTAATGTGTTGTAACATTTATCTTTTTTTGTAATATTTATTAGGTTTGTCCATTTTGCCCAATTTTTTTTAAACAGTTCTACTGCTACATATACCATACATATCCTAACCAAACTTACTTTGCAGGGCTCGGGTATAACAACAGTTTCCCCATATGAATAGCAACAAGTACTTGTTGCGTAACCAGAAAGTAAAAACTTAAGATACATTTCATATTAACCTTGGAAGCCACTCTTCCAAACTTTTTCTGGTGTCTTCAGGTTGTTTGGTAGGTTTTTTATGCCATCCAAGTCTGTTAGATATTCTATGTACATGTGTGTCTACACCTATACCATGGATCTCATTCCAAGCACATTTCATAACAAGATATGCCATCTTAGGTCCCACTCCTGGTAGTTTACACAAGTCTTCAACAGTACCTGGAATGTCTCCATTGTATTGGTCAAGTAAAATTTGACTGGTTTTCTTTATGTATTCTACTTTTCTCTGGAAAAAGACAATTGATAATAAACTTACACTGTTAACCAACTTACATGTATTTTTAAGTTCTATAAAAATTTGTGACTTCCCCACACAGAAGAAAATCATGAAAATGTTTATCCAAGAATAAAAAAGCGTAATTATTACATGTATTGGCAAAAAGAAGAAAGCTTACCAAAGTCAGGCAACTTATTTGTAATACAAATGATATTATTTGTTAATACAAACGATATTTGATTGCAAAACAAAAGTTCAAGATTGACAATTCTTATTCATCATGTTTATGGAAGGGGATTTCCGCCAAAATTCAAAGCTTGTTAAATGTTACTTTCTTGATTTTTGGACCGTGTTTTCCTAATTTGTAAAACGTTTTATTGTGTAATATTTTAATTGTACAAAATTATGTATTTTCGTAGCCTGTAGCTGGTATTTTCTGTTTCCGTAAACGTTTATCTCGTTTTTTATTTTGAGAAATGTTATCTTCTTTTTTCTGCTAATGTCGAAATTATTGATTCCATAAAGTCTTACTTTTCTTTCTTACTTTGTAAAATGTGTCGTTGAAAACTCGTTTAATGTGTAGATTGTATAAAAGGTAAACTATGATACCTTCCTCCATAAACTATATTGTTTTAGTTGAAAAGTGCATCAGTGCACAAACACTCGTTGGTAAACTTAAACATTTTAGAAATCAACAAGTTTACAAATGTACAAACTACAAACTTCTAGATTTAAATAGTTCCACATAATTGAATACACAAGATGGCGCTGTGGTTTGTTACCCTGGATAGTACAGTAGAATCAATACCACCTCAGTGAACAAAAAGATAAAGAACTTTATTTTGTTTTCTAGAAGAAAAAATAAATGAAATATTACATGACCAGGTGGGAAAAGGGGGAGGGTATTCAATTTTTAAGTATTCACTTAAAAAAAAAAACGGACATTTTGAAAGTTGTCAGTTTGGAAGTAGTACTAGTACATATATGACAATATTTAACACATGACAAAGACAGTAAAGGAACTTCTTTCGCGGACATATTAGGCCTATCTAACGAGGTAAATGGAGATCAGAAGAAAAGGTTGGAGAAAGGAGAGATGGAGAAAGGAAAGAGGGGACAGGAGAAAGAAGAAGTGGCAAGAGAAAGGAGAAAGGGCCAACAGCGTTGTATTTATCTTTGGAATGAAAGTTTTTAGCACTTATACACAAATCAGGTAATAAGGCCGATCCTTGTAATTACAGAAGTATTTCTATTACTTCTTATTTGGGAAAGCTCTTTAACAGAGTAATTTATGCCCAACTGCTTGAGTTTTCAAATAGTAAATCTCTCATATGTGAGAATCGAATTGGTTTCAAAGAAAATAGCAGAACTGCTTACCATTTATTTTCAATTAAATCTATTATAGAGCACTATAAAAACAAATAAAGGGCTACGCCGACCGCAGCATGTCGTCCACTGAAATTTGAAAAAGTGTAATTTAAAGTGAGTATGGACATAGGAAAGAGCTTGACACAATAATTAGATGGACGCAATAAGGAGATTGACCAAGTAATTAGCTGGACACAAACTAGGGAAAATAAAAATTAGCTCTTATGACTCCTTATGATTCCTCTTTGACCCTCTATAGCTCAAAAACGGTNGGGGGGGGGCTCAGCTTTTTACTGTCACAAGTACTGGTTTCCCTGGTCTGCTGTAAAGTTGCCTGAAAACTCAATTTGTGACAGTAAAATTTACAATGTACTGCCTCAGATCCTGATATACCTTAACATGTTATGGTTACCTTCTACAGTCCCTGGACTAGTCAACATTCCCATTTTTGCGATCCGTCATGAGTCATCGATCCGTCAACAATCAGTCAAAAGTCAAGTCAGATCAGTCATGATTCAAAAGGCATCCGTCAGATCATTCATCAGTCAGCATTCATCCGTCAGGAGTCACCGTTCTTAAGCCAGAGCTTGTTTGTACTCGTCATCCGTCACTGTTCACCATTCAGTCAATCAGATTGCATTAGTCATCCGTCACCCGTCATTTTTTATTTCAATTCAGGTTAATTAAAATATAGGAATGCTAGTATTTTTGTAGTGATAATACATCGGCGTGCGTATGCCGAGAGAAAAAGAAAATAGATGGAACACAGAATTGAAAATTGATCAATTTTTCTAAATTATACTTTGAAATTCTATTTGAATAAAAAAAATCTGTGAATCCTTACATGAGAAATAAAATATATATTTTAAGAAATGTACAAAAATGTACATCGAATACAATCTACTATTTTTATATTTTAGCAATTAATCCTTTACAGGAAGTGGTTCAAACAGAATTTCTATATTTGAAGTGTTTCAAAATTATTTGAATGTTTGAATTCTTGGCAAACTAATATCTGATTGACAGAATTTTGAGTGCAAAATGTAACACAATCTCTGAAAATGCCAACTCGTACTCATTTATTCCAGTAATTTCATATTTGAAGTGTTTCCACATGATTTGAATATTTGCAATATACTCTTTTTATGTATTTTTAGCGAAATAATATCCTATAAATAGAAATTTGAGTGTGAAAAATGAACGCAATCTCTGAAAATGCCATCTTGTAGTTATTTATTCCAGTAATTTCCATATTTGAAGTGGATTTGAATGTTTGCAATATACACTTTTTATGTATTTTTAGCAAAATAATGTTATATAAATATAATTTTTAGTGTGAAAAGTGAACCTTATCTCTAGAAATGCCATTTTATAGTGATTTATTCCAGTAATTTCCAAATATGAAGTGTATCGATAGGATTTGAATGTTTGCGATATACACTTTTTTTGGTATTTTTAGCAAAATAATATCCTATGAATAGAAATTTGAGTGGGAAAAGTGAATGCAATCTCTGAAAATGCCATTTTATAGTGATTTATTCCAGTAATTTCCATATTTTAAGTGTTTCGATATGATTTAAATGTTTCTGATATTCACTTTTTATGTAATTTTAGCTAAATAATATCCTATAAATAGCATTTTTCATGTGAAAAGTGAACCTAATCTCTAGAAATGTCATCTTATAGTAAATTATTCCTTGTTCCTTTGGTATTCTACTGCCGTTGTTCCAGAAATTTCCATATTTGAAGTGTTTCGATAGGATTTGAATGTTTGCGATATACACTTATTATGTATTTTTAGCAAAATAATATCCTATAAATAGAATTTTTAGTGTGAAAAGTGAACCTAATCTCTATAAATGCCATGTTATAGTGATTTATTCCAGTAATTTCAATATTTGAAGTGTTTCGATATGATTTAAATGTTTCTGATATACACTTTTTATGTAATTTTAGCAAAATAATATCCTAAAAATAGCATTTTTCATGTGAAAAGTCAACCTAATCTCTAGAAATGCCATCTTTAAGTAAATAATTCCAGTAATTTCCATACTTGAAGTGTTTCAATTGGATTTGAATGTTTGCGATATATACTTTTTATGTATTTTTAGCAAAATAATATACTATGAATAGTAATTTAAGTGTGAAAAGTGAGTGATTTATTCGGTAATTTCCATATTTGAAGTCTTTCTATAGGATTTGAATGCTTGCGATTTACACTTTTTATGTATTTTTAGAAAAATAGTATCCTATAAATAGTATTTTTCATGTGAAAAGTGAACCTAATCTCTATAAATGCCATCTTATAATTATTTATTCCAGTAATTTCCATATTTGAAGTGTATCAATGTAATTTTAATGTTTGCGATATACACTTTTTTGTTTTTTTAGCAAAATAATATACTATGAATAGAAATTTGAGTGTGAAAAGTGAACGTGATCTCTAAAATTGCCATCTTATAGTGATTTATTCAAGTAATTTCCATATTGAAAGTGTTTCGAAATGATTTGAATGTTTGCGATATACACTTTTAATGTATTTCAGCAAAATAATATCCAATAAATAGAATTTTCAGTGTGAAAAGTGAACCTAATCTTTAGAACTGCCATCTTATAGTGATTTATTCCAGTAATTTCCATATTTGAAGTGTTTCGATATGATTTGAATGTTTGCGATATACACTTTTAAAATATTTTTTGCAAAATAATATCCAATAAATAGAAATTCTAATGTGGAAAATGAACCTAATCTCAAGAAATACCATCTTATAGCGATTTATTCCAGTGATTTCCATATATGAAGTGTATCGATATGATTTGAATGTTTGCAATATACACTTTTATTGTTTTTTTAGCAAAATAATATCCTATAAATAGAAATTTGAGTGTGAAAAGTGAACGCAATCTCTGAAAATTCCATCTTATGTGATTTATTCCAGTAATTTCCATATTTAAAGTGTTTTGAAATTATTTGAATGTTTGCGATAAACACTTTTTATGTATTTTAGAAAAATGATATCCAATAAATAGAATTTTTAGTGTGAAAAGTGAATCTAATCTCCAGAAATGCCATCTTGTAGTGATATATTCCAGTAATTTCCATATTTGAAGTGTTTCGATATGATTTGAATGTTTGCGAGATACACTTTTTAAATATTTTTTGCAAAATAATATCCAATAAATAGAAATCTTAATGTGAAAAATGAACCTAATCTCAAGAAATGCCATCTTATAGTGATTTATTCCAGTAATTTCCATATATAAAGTGTATTGATATGATTTGAATGTTTGCAATATACACTTTTATTGTTTTTTTTAGCAAAACTAGACATCAGTGAGATGGTATCCATCTCTGTGGGCCCCGCTACAAGTGTGACCTAGAGGTCAATGGTCAAGGGTCATCAAATATTGTACGTGACATGTCACCTTGAAGCAATCTATCTACATGCCTAATATCAAAAGCCTATCTCAAAAGAGAAAAAAAGTTATAGCCCAGAAACGACTTTGTCATTGAAAAATCATGAATGTGACCCTGAGGTTAAAGGTCAAGGTCAAAGGTCACCAGCCAAGGTACGCGACACATCATCTTGAGGTGATCTATCTACATGCCAAATATCAAAAGCCTATCTCAAAAGAGAAAAAGTTATAGCCCGGACACGATTGTTTCAGACGGACGGACGGACAGACAGACTGATTACTATAGGGCGTCCGCCACAAAGTGGCGGGGCCCTAATAATATCCTATAAATAGAAATTTGAGTGTGAAAAGTGAACGCAATCTCTGAAAATGCCATCTTACAGTGATTTATTTGGTAATTTCTATATTTGTAGTCTTTCTATATGATTTGAATGTTTATACTGATTTATTCCAGTAATTTCCGTATATGAAGTGTATCGATTGGATTTGAATATTTGCTACATAAAGTTTTTATGAATTTTGGGTAAAACAATATCTGATTAGAAGAATTTTGAGGGTGAAATGTCAACACAATCTCTGTAAATATACCATCTGGTGATGATTTGTTAAAAAAATTTACATGTACACATTTGGCCTGTTCGAAAAAGGGACTTAAACAATTGCGATGTAATCTTTTGTAAATTTTTGGCAAAGATGAGTAGAATTTTGATTCTGAAACAATAAAGTGCAATTGGCATGCCCTTGAATTGCTAAGAACTATCAGATACATGTATTGATAATGACTTTCGATCTTACAAGGAACTATATATTAATACTCGGTGAGATTCGTTTCGCCGGTAATTTTTCAATTTACCTGTATCAGTCATCCGTCACCGATCATCCTTGCATAATTAATTAGTTTTCTTTCTATTCATCATCCATCATAATTCAAGAGTCAAGAGTCGCATCATTCATTAATCATCAGTTAATTTTGCTATCAGTCAGCTGTCAAAAGTCATGATTCAGCGATCATTCACCAGTCAATGATCAGTCAAAATGGAATGTTGACTGATCCAGGGACTGTATGTTACAACATGTAAATGTTACCTTCCAGAATCCTACTGGGTAAATCAGTTGACCTAATACAGTATCACTTGTCTTCAGAATATTTTCAATACTACAACCATGTTGTCTTAACCTAGACATTGCTGCTGATGTAATTTGATCTTTGGTCTGGCTGGATAACATCAATGATAATAATACTTGGTATCTGTAAACCTGAAATAATACTCATCCTCTAAATCAAGGATTTAATAGAAATTTAATCTGCCATCAATATCTATTTTAACTAAATGTTTTGATTCAATACATCAATTGTCAAACTGGACAAGTGCAGAAATATTACATGTGTATGACCATAATTTAACTGAAATGGTTTGTTATTTGCCATCTGATCTTTGGAAATTCCTGTGCAGTCTAAGATCTTGACATCCCATTTTTATAACCATGATAACAAGAAATATCCCTAATTCATGTATGAATTGAACTTACTATGAGGTATGAGCAAAGCTTATTGTTGAAGGCCTCATGGTGACTCCAAAATGAAGAACAACAATAAAAGCATTGTTCCTTTCCTTGGATATACATGTACCATGTATTTGTAGAGACTTTCTCTCATGTGCATTTACTCCATTTTCTTTTTATTATGGTGTCTAAGTGTTTGTATGTATCTACTAGTATCCAAGAAATCAATTTTTGACAATCAATTGAAAATTAACCATATACATGTCATCATGACAATTACCTGGTATCTAGATTTCAAGCATCTTCTCAAGTCAAGTGTCTGAGGTCCATGATCCTTCCCACAAAAGGGAAGGAATAGACCTCAGACACTTGACTTGGGAAGATGGATTTCAAGTGGCTACAAACATGTTCTTCCTATCAACAAATTTTCATCCTAATGTCCTGACTTTTTTGGACTATGAAATTTGATTACATATTGTGGCTTCTATAATTTAGTATGAATGGCCTGTCTTTTCACTTCAGTATTAATTCCTAAAAATAAAGCCTCATAATTAATATTAGACAGGTTGGGAACACTCTCCCAAACGGGATATTGTAACCCAAACGGGATATTATATCCCGAACGGGTTATTAATTTCATACAGTAATATCACTTATTTTGGATTTTTGATAATTTGACACAAATGCGCATGCAAATTGATCAATATCAATAAATTTTGTTTAGGAAGTTTCCTCTCTTGTGTTTGGTTTTAGAGATTGGTCTCAAAGAAAATAGTCATTTTCCCAGGGATCAATCTCAGAAACTGAACAAAAATAAAAAAAAATTCCTAAACAAAAGTTGTTTGTACTGATCTAAAAAGGTGCGCATTTGTGTCAAATCCAAGGTTGGCAAAAAGGCAGACAATACTAGTATTGTCCGGGGCAGTGGACAACACTGGTAAATATCGGACAATACTGGACAATACTGGACGATACTGGACAATTGAAATAAAAGACAGTCTTACTATTTTGAACCTTACACCTATTGATAACCTTGTCAGACAAGTGTGGGGGATGGCTACATATTGCTAAGTAGGTTAAAAGTTTATACATAATCATAATGTTAGTAAACTGAAATTGTAATATGTATCATAAAGTTGTATGTTCAAATTCTACTTAGATATTGGCAAAAGCCAGAATGGTAAATACTGGCCAAATGAAATAAATCTGTGCATATTGATACTGGTTGATAAAGTTAATATGTTTCAAATTAATTTTATTAATTTGTTTATCTAATAAGATGTCATTTAATGAGCCACAGAGTTGTTAGGTTTACCTGTTGTATATACCTATATGATACCCTTAATTAGTTAGCAAACAGGTGGCTGTGTGCACGTGGCAATTATAATTTATAGCTGTCAAAATATATGGTATTTGTGGTGTTTATTTAAGGGATTAATTATGGTAAAATAGACAGGAAACCCATTTAGGTAGTAAAAGACAATTTGCAGTCTGTCCAGGCTGTACATTGTAAAAGATAAAAAAAAACAAAGCAATAATAAAAAGAAAATAAAGTCAGGTACAATGTATATATTATTGACCACTAAAAATTTCAATCGTCCAGTATTGTCCACTTGAGGATTATTGTCCAGGGCGGTATTTACCTGTAAATTCCACCAGTAAATACCGGGGGTGGTTTTTTCTGCCCAACCTTGGTCAAATTGGCTTAAATCCAAAATAAGTGATATACATTTTGTAACTGTATGAAATTAATAACCCGTTCGGGATATAATATCCCATTTGGGTTACAATATCCCTTTTGGGAGAGTGTTCCCAACCTTTTGGATTAACGCCTTGGACACAATATAATGACATTTTCAAATGAAACCTTGTTACAAGCTTATATCTTTATCACATTAGCATAATATTCTTCTCTTTCTTTACTAGATGGAAGCATACATATTGTACTTTAAAGAAAAAAATGTTTGGTGATGGTCCCAATTTTTCAATTTTTACATTTTTTCAACCAAAAATCGCCAAAAAATGATCGTTATGATGTGTCATTTTAAAAACACCCTTTTTCTAAATAGTATAGCACTCAAAATCATGTATTTATTGATTATAAATACTTGTTCTGTTGTGTGAAATTTATTCAGCTTTCTATTACAAGTTATCTTGTGAAAATATGATCAAATTTGCCAGAACTATGCTGTAAAGACTGAATATACCACTCGTTATGCTTTTTAGGTTTTTTTTACTGTTGAAACAGTAGTTTAAATCTGTATTTTAAATTACAACATTTAATACAACTATATGTTTTATGAACATTTCAAGACTTCCTTCACTCAACACCAAAAGATTTATTTTAATGAGATGTTTATTACAGAATTGGTGCTCTTTTAAAAACTGAAGGGTTTTTGTCCCATCCGTAGACACATGTAGACACAAATGCTACTTTGATGTATGCTTTTAGGCTGTTCAAATAAACCATTCAATTTTTTGCAAGTTAGTTGTGCTATATGAATATCAGATAGTTTTACGAAATTCTCCAACAAGAATTTTTTATGACTCAAAATGTAGCAATGTCCCATCCGTAGACACATGTCCCATCCGTAGACACACTTAAAAACACACACTGGCTCATAGTTTTTGAAGAATGTAGGACAGAAAGTCACAGAACAAAAAGTCACAGACAAAAAGTCACGGACTAAAAGTCACAGGACAAAAAGTCACAGTTTAAATTAAAAACATTTAGGACAAAAAGTCACAAGACAAAAAGTCACATTTTATAAATTTTGTCATTTGAGCAATATATTAGGATAAAAGTAACATTTTGAATAATGAATAGATAAAACAGAATACATTTCCTTCAATTTAATTTTAAATATGGCATGTATGGGTTTATGATCTTGACTCTCCATCCTGTTTATTCAAGACATAAATTCTAGGAATGTTTAAGCGTTACTATTAAAATAACCTCTTTGGAAATGAATAATCATGAAGGTCAATTATTTTACATGTATGGCTTATCATGTTACTGTAGGGTTTAATTGATACACCAATAACTATAATTTGAATCAATATATGTTTAGATAATAATTAATTATTGCTTAATTGGCATCTGTTTCACAAGAGTTGGTACCCTGTCATCATTTGTGTTTTGGTTATAATTTAAAAGAAAGAAAATAGTTTGCCATTACACTATTAATATATCAAGAAAATTCATATATGTTTTGAAAAAAACACAGCTTTTCAATTTAATATGTAAAATGTTATTTCTAAATCATTGCAATAAAATTCCATATGTAGTTGCTGTAGTCCAAAAATAATATACATATCATATTCAATTTCATGAGTCAGTTGATATAACTGTGTGACCATTTTGTTCTACACCTACATACACATGAACAATGATGAAGCAAAAATATAAGTTGTGACTTTTTGTCCTGTGACTTTTTGTCCACCAATGCAAAAATGCAGATTGTGACTTTTTGTCCTGTGACTTTTTGTCCTAGGAGATTTGTGACTTTCTGTCCTGTGACTTTTTGTCCTGTGACTTTCTGTCCGTTTACCGTTTTTGAAATTAGTACTGCCATATTTGTTTTTTTAATTCAATGTACCATAAACTAAAACCATTGAGAAGTATTTGCACAGAAAGTTTGTATATAATTGTGTACAAACCAAAACCTCAGTTTTTATCATGTTTATTGTGATTGTTAATTTTTCAAATCACTGTGAAAATTATGATTGTTATTTTTTGTTTTTAAAATAAGGGTAAAATCTATGGTAGATATTGAAAAGAATATAGTAAAGTATGAAGTGATTTGACTCATTATCTAGGAGGCTTCAATTTTTATGGTTTGTCCCATCTGTAGACACATTCAAATTCTTTAAAAATTCTTCACTTGTACTTTCATATCAAACCATTTCAACAAAGAAATACTACAGTGTGTTTAAAAGGGTTTTCTAACAATTTCAACTGTATTTCTGATGCAATCAAATATTTGTTACAAAAAAATTTATTTCATCAGTGTGGTCTTGGCTGAAATTGATTTTAAATTGTTCAAAAATACTAATGTTCATACCCGCCAACTTTTGAAAATCTCCATGGGGGTTTTTATGCGCGACCTTCCTTTTCAGTCGCGTGAGAGTTCGCGGCGTTTAGCGCTAAGTGTTTTGTCTAATACTTGATGCTCTTTTTTATCAAATACAAATATCTAAGTGTTATAGAAGATTTTACTTTTTATTGAGGGAGGCAAGACATTCCTCTTTTATTGTGTTTTTGGACATTTCTGTTGGTTCTAAAATATTTTTGGTCAAATAAATCAGTTGTGAACTGTTTTTGGACCATTTTGTGTTTTATGTTCTGTTAAATTTTAACTGTTAAAGGGAAACAAAAAGCAGTGCTTGCTGTTCATCATTATGTTGCTCTTATTTGAATTTAGAGTTGACCATTCTCTCTCTCCTTTATTATTTGTCTCATGTACATTTACTGCATTGCTCCTTTTATTCCATTCTTCTATAAATAAAGCAAGCATTACATTTTTTTAATATTTTTTGCCTTTTCTGATTCAGTCAAAAGAGTGGTGCTCTGGGATTTTGAGTGACCTTTCGTGCATTACAGTACCAATATGTTAGTTGACGTCGTTAAGGCTACTCAGTTCAACTATGCAAACTCTGCAGAACGGGGAACTTGCAACGACCTAGCCACTGTCATAGCCACCCACGGAACTGTCAAGTGTGGTGCTTGCAGCTCGTTGTATCAGGGATTGTGAACCTTGATCATAACTCAAGAACTGTTCACTATGATTGCCGGTGGTCCATCCAGTTACATAACTTTTATTTATGTCGCCGAAACCTTAAAAATCAACAAAAAAATCAACCAAACTCGTCATATTTACGATTACTTACATGCCAGCTCCAATCAGCTGTTTTTCACTCCAAAACCGCGTGATAGATGTAAACCCGATTCTGATTGGCTAATATCAAGAATATGGTTAACTTCCTTTCGAGAATTTGGATTATCTCCCTTTCAAAAATCGTGTAAACAAACATTTTTTCGTGTGAATTTCTTCAAAATCGTGTTTTATGCCAAATTTTTGTTTCACGATCGTGACATCGTGACAGAAGGTTAAAATCGTGTAGATCACGCCAAAATCTTGATAGTTGGCAGGTATGAATGTTGAGGAATATATCATACAAAGGTTAATAATTAAGCAAAAGGGTCTTTATATTTTACTGTGATAACCTTTCTGTGGTTTAAGATTGTGTTTAACTAATACTAATTCCATATTTCTGAGGCTTGTCCCATTCGTAGACATTTTGATCATGGTTTTATAAATTATCAATGTAATTAAGTTTTGAAGGTTGTTGTTTAAAAAATCTGTATTTACTTTTGTTCAATTAAAGCTAATTAAATATAATATGAGCTTTGATAAGGTTGTTCTTAGTAATTTACATTGTTTTAAAGTGTCTCAAAACAGAGTAAAGACATCAAATTATCCCAGCACTTCTTTAGAAGTAAACCATATAAAGAATAATCTTTTTTTCAGGTATTGTCTAAATATGTCTCCTATCAAAATATGGTAAATAAGATTTCTGAGCAAGTAAAAATAAGATGCATAAGGACATATATGCTCAGTTATGTCCCATCCGTAGACGCTTTACTTAAGCATTTACTAGGTTCTAAATAAGAAAGCATTGAATGTATTTGTAAAATTTTTGTATTTACTTTCAGCCAAGTTTCAACTTTAAATTTAAGTTACTTTGAGCTTTGGTGAGCTTCTTTTCAGCCTCCCATCTAATTTGAAAGTGTCTGAAAGCAGGAAAAAAACAGCATTTATCGAACTATTTTTGCAATAATTTCTTCAAAAACAGACCCAATTGAAAAATTTTTTCTTCTAGTTATATCTAAATATGCAAAATAGCTGTGAATAAATATGGTTTAAATATTTAATTTGACTAGAATTAGGAGTTTTCGTTATGAGGGGTGATATTTCAATTTTAGCAAGTGTTTCATTTATAAACCAAGATATAATAAAAAATTAATGCAGCAAAGCACTAAAAATGGTAGTTTTGTTTCAAGAAATGTCTATACTGTCAGAAAAAAGGAGGGAAAATATTCTGTGTTGAATTTTATTTTTCACCATAAATGACACATAAAATGTCATTATATTGTGTCCAAGGCGATATGATGTGAAGCAGTTGCCTAGTGTGTTAGCAACTAAAACCAATATATCAATTCAATGTGACAGACCTCAGGTTTAGCTGTTACATCACTGATAACATCACAACCCATAGAGTCAACAGGTGCATCTCGACTTTTTCTCATTTCATACATGTTTTTGAGCTGTTGCCTCCAAACAGGTGGTTCCCATTTATCCCTTTTCTCATCGACCTGCAAGTCATTTTCATATTTGATTTCCACCTTCTCACTCTTAATTTTGCGTTTGTTTATGTTGTGTACGCTAGACAAGGACTTCCTTGCGTTTGTGGTGTGTTCATTTGTGCATTCTGTTCCTGCTGTTTCAGTTTTAAGAAGTTTTGACCTAGTCAGTCGAGAGGAGGAAAAATATTTTGACTCTATTTGATCAACCATCACAAAGAGTATCCTATAGACGTTTTTCAATGTTGTAAATTTACAACAAACACTAAACATGTCATTAATAACAACAGATGCACATGTTTTTGTTTACATAAGTACTGTTTCCCGCGGAAATGTAGAATGGACTTCCGGTTTCTACTTTCACTTTGAATTATTTCCTTTAGGATTTTTTACCAAATTTTTGATAATGAACGAATTTATATTTCCAAAAAGTGAATGGAAGTGAAAGCGACAATTATGAATTTACAATTTTAAGAACTATCTTACTAGGTCAAGGTCTTCATGAACAAGAGAAGATAATCCCTCACAGAACATAAACAACAGAAAAATTTGAGAGCATGGCGTGCACAGGGCCAGGGCAAAAGTGTCCTATGTTGCTGTTGTCGGGGAACTCTCATCCAGAATTGGTGCAGTTAATTGCAAAGTATATTGTGAAAGTCACATAACAGCAAAAATTTAATTGACATTTATTAAAAAGCATATTACTACAAATACAAATAAATAGCTCCAAATATTTTATGGTAACGGGTCCGTTCGCCCATTATACACTTTCGCCCAGGGTTCGTTCGTACAGTGTCCGTTCGCCCCCCAAGTGGGTCCGTTCGCTCACCATATAATAAATAGTCAAGTTTGTTTACTTTGCAATTATCATGACACAATAATTGTACATAGATGATACTTATAAGTTATGTGAATAAGTTGCCTTTGAATGTTTATTTTACAATGATTACTGACTTTGGAGTGTTGATTGACAGGTGTTTGTTCGATATTATTGAAAGTTTTATAATTAAGATATTTGTTTTTTAAACTTCAATTAAACATTAACTGATTGTTTGATTGTAAACTATCATGACTTTAATCAGTAATTTAATGTGTTTGTTTTGCAATCTGTTATTAAACAAATTATTTATACTAATTATTATTCTTGATTGCCGATTAGGCATTTATAATCAAATCTTATTTACATGAATAGGAAAAATGAAAGGATATGGAGTGAATGTACATGTGACAAAAACGCACACGATACATAGAAAACTCCAGTTTATCAAGGACAGGGCTTTTATTCCTGTATACATCTTGATGTCGCCTGAGGGTCTTCAACTAGAGGTGAACAATATTCACCCCCTCAAGCGAGATCAAGAAGGCCCCTAGCGTGCACTTAAGTGGTATTCTTGACAAAAATTATATCAAGGTCACTCCCTTGCTCCCCACCCGCCATGGAGTGCCAGTTTGCTTTGTATTTATTAAATTCAAAACATTAACAAGATTGATTGTGCTGAGAAAATTTTTGGGAAAACAATTGTTGGAAGATGAAAATAAACTGCGTTCACACCATAGGTTCCTTAATGCTTTTTTTTTCTCACAGACATGTCTTATACCAGAGACATATAATTATATGTCTTTGCTTATACAAAGGACAGTTTTAAACCCAGAAATGAAAAAAATATTAAAAGAAAATAAAAAATATAAAATAATTCCGTCCTTTGCAATGATCCTTCAGCATAGTCTTCCTGTAAAATTCCTGGCTAACATACATGTAAAAGACCATCGTCAAATATTGGTAAATATGGTGGGCGAACGGACCCTGGGCGAACTTGAATGTGGGCGAACGGACAGTGGGCGAACAGGAAAGTGGGCGAACAGGTAGGTGGGCGAACGTGATTGTGCACGAACAGACCCGGATTCATATTTTATTTGCACAAACTCATTTACAATAAATGGCAAAGACCAAATGTGATAATAAACATAATAATCAGTATAACAAAAACAACATCATCAATTGACAGTTTGACTACTACATGTATATACTATGAAAGTGAGTTCTTCCTAAATTCAAGCTATTGATAGTCTTTATTTCTACAAAAAGAATTTAAGGATATTTGTTTGTTATGCAGAATTCCAAAAAAATAAGTGGTCTTTGAGACTTTTAGGAAATTTACCAAGATTGAAATCAAATATTTTTGAAATCAAGTTGATTAAACTGTTTGTCCTTAACTATTAAACAAACTATTGAAGTAAGGTTGCTAGGTAGAGTTCCAAGAAATAAGTGGTCTTTGAGACTTTAAGGAAATATTCCAAAATGGGAATCAAATATTTTTTTAAATCAGTTTAGTTAAAATGTTTGTCGTCCTAAACATATCAAATTATTTTAGTATGGTTGCTAGGTAGAATTCCAAAATATAAAAGGTCTTTGAGACTTTCAGGAAATGTACCAAACTTGGAATCACATTGTAGAGTTTTGATTATCCAAAATCTCATTCTCTATCAAACAATTGCTAAAATACATAATCATGATGATTATATGCTCAAATTTAAAAAAAAAATATGAGTCTTTGACATTTTCAGGAAATTTACCAAAGTTGGAGCCGGAATCATAATTCTGAAAGCTTATTGAAAATCTAAAGACTATATGCAACAATTCTGCATCAAGATTTTATCTCTGAATCCTAAAATGTAGGAGGAGTTTGTGTCACTACAAAACGACAATATCAAGATTACAGAGATTTCAGAGAATTAGCAAAGAAGACGAATAAACTCTAAAATGGAAAATAAGAAATAAAAAAAAGAAAATTGTACTTCATTTCAAAGTTTAAAGGCAACAGGATGCCAAAACGTACCAAAATAAAAAAAAAGTAAATATATAAGACTAAGACTAAGACTAAGAATCTTTATTTATAGTTGGATAATAGTACAAGCAAACATAAGCTCTGTAGAGCTTTTAACCGACATTACAACAATAAAATTAACAACATACATGACACACAATACATACATAGCAACATATAGCACATATACATACAAAGCAACATATAGCACATATACATACATAGGTTAAAGCATAAAAGGGATGAACATGGCAGAAACAGGTAAAGCATTATAAAGCACTAAATTCATACAAAGCAAGCAATATCAAAGCATTCTAGCAGCACACATAAGCAAGACATAATACATATTAAAATAAAAAAACATAAAACATTCAACATTCATTGAGATATACAGGAGCTACATCTGCAAGAACTGCCATCCCAGTTGTTAATCAGACTTTTAAACTGATTAAGATTGGTCTGATGTCTGATATTGTAAAGCAGCTCATTCCAGAGTGCAGCCCCTGCATATCTCAATGAGTGCAGCCCAAAGTTGGTGGTTCTTAACTGTGGGACTTCTACAGTGTGCTGTTTTCTAAAAGAATAAGGAACATTTTTAAAATTAACAATATCATTAAGATATACAGGAGATTTGTTGTGTAAAACTTTAAATGTTTCAATAGCCATAGTTCTTAATCTTCTGATTTTGAGAGACGGTAGACCAGATTTTGTTAAAAGTTCATCTTAGTTACAGGTATAATCTTTATAAATAAACCTCATAGCCCGTTCTTGAATTTTTTCCATTTTTTGTGTATTACCCTCCCCACAAAAGTGCCAAACTATAGGACAGTAGTTGAAATTAGACATTATATAAGAATGATAAATCGTTAACCTTCCCAATTTAGATAAATGTTTGCCAATTCTTTTAAGTAAAGACCTATCATAGAATCACAAGAAAATGAAATAAAATTAGGGGTCATCGAAAATACCATTTTTGGCGCCAAATTTACAAAGACAAATAGGGAACATCCTAAATTTGAGACTGAAATTTCTAGTTTTTATGGGGTATATTTATGTCAAAAGAAATGAATATTAACTGAAAATTAACAAAAGGTAGATCTCAACTTCAGGAATCCATATGTATATAGAAAAACATATGTCACTGTCCTTGTTTTGGAATTACAACTCCCCAAAGAATAATTGGCTCAAATGCTTAAAAAGGTTTAAAATCGGGTTGACGTTGGTGACGCTGTGCATTTTTGTCTTGCCTGCGACGAAAGTCGCTGAAAGCGAGACATAGGTATAGCAATCCGGCGGTGGCGGCGGCGTAAACTTTTTTCTAAAACCTTCATAACTTTTCAAGGGTAATACATACAAACATCATCTTTGGTCCACAGCACCACCAAGTGATGACCTTTCCAGCAGCATATATTTTGGATGACCTTGACCTTGTTTTCATGGTTCAATAAGCACATAAACATTGCGACATAGTTTCACATTCAAGTCCTTTTCTCAGGAACTATAATACCTAGACTTGTCATATTTGGTCTATAGTGAGATCTATATGGGTACACGGCAGTCTGACACCTGTCGTGTTGCCTTGACCTCAATTGCATGGTTCAATGAACTTAGAAAATCTGCGACATAGTTTCACATTCAAGTCCTTTTCTCAGTAACTGTTACACATAGACCCGTCATATTTTGTTTGT
>MJUU01072100.1:25399-42231 GCA_002080025.1 Modiolus philippinarum
ATATCTTGCATGTTTCATTTGACAAAGTGTTCTGTTTTATTTCAATTTAGTTTGGTTTATTTAAACCTTGCTTGTTTTATTTGACATAATGTTCTGTTTTATTTCTATTTAGTTTGGTTTATTTAAACCTTGCTTGTTTTATTCTACAAAACGTTCTGTTTTATTACAATTTAGTTTCGTTTATTTCAGTATTGCTTGTTTTGTTTGAATGTTGTATTTTTGACGGTTTCCGCCTACCATAAAATTCAACCAAATTTACAGGAATGATGTATGGAAGGTCCTTCACAAAGATTGATCACTGTATTTTCACTGGTACCAAGATTAAATTCTTTATTTACAAAATCGCCCAAGACCCCCGCCCCTGAAAATCAAATGGTCGTCCACTAACTGTAGGCCAATATGTGAAAATGTACAATTTGGCCCCTTTGCTCCTAATTCTGAAACGGGTGGGAAATAAACCACAAATTTAAACTTTTCCTTTGTGCTAAACAGGTGCACGAATATGATCATGGGTACACCTTAACCCTTGCCCCCAAAAATGTAATGTTTTATTCCTTTTGGAAATTCTTACCTCTAAAACTATATACGAAATAAAAGGATAGAAAACAAGGAATCTAGCAAAACCAACAATTACATTACAAAATTCTCAGAAAATATTTAAATCAGCACTTTTCCCCCCAAAAAGGGTAAAATTTCATACCGGAAATGTTACATGCTAACAACAGCAATTTTAAAATGGCTCAAAATTAAATGTTGTTATGAATACAAATGAAACATGCATTAAAATGATTTAAATTAATTCAAAAGTCACCAATTCCGTTAATTTTTTTCAATAATATATCCATATTTAGTCAGAAAATGATCTTCAAAGAATATAAAACTGTTCATAACAGCGGTGTCCAAGATTCGTGCTAAAATAGAATGTCATTTATTTCAAAATCTGTTTATCATTAACTTTCAAATTCTACAGTGTTTGGTTCCTTTTTAATCAATAACACTTACAAGAGTCAAATTTATGTACAATTTCCAACAGGGCAATTGTTTTGATCAAAATATCAAAAACGATTTTCATGGTGTCCAGTTCGTTATGAACATAAGAACCTTCGTAAAATTGTAGGCGATAAACATTTTTCTCCCCCTTAAATATGAAATGGAACCTTCGGATACACATAAAATGATGACATTGTTGTCATAGTTGTACTAATGCACAGAAAGATATGATGTCACTGAGAAGTGTGGTGTCCACCTAGGGAAATCTATAGTTTCTAACAGAAGGAATAAAGAAGGGCTGTTTAATTTCAATTTTTCAGCATTTAAACTTATAAAATACATGTTTTATAATATATTGGTGGAAGACTTGTATATATCAAATCAAACAAATGTGGCTTTATGCGGTAAAAACTTTGCAATGAGCAGAAAAACTATTTTTTGTTCAGAAATGGAGGAAAATGGTGTCTCAAAGCTATGAACAAATAATTTCTTTTTTCAAATAATATGTAAATAAAGCTTCTTGCAAAGCTAATGAATTAAAAAAATAAATGTAAATATAAAAAAATATCTTGATCTTGATAGAATACTGAGATAAATTTGCTAAAAAAGGCTTGATAAAAGTTACTATGCATGTTCATAACTCTGAACCCTATCCACAACAGGTTCCTATGTTATGAACATTTAATTCAGTGTATATTTCAATAAGCATTAGTTAAAAAAAGAAAATTGATTCACAGGGCTATAACATATTATGATATATTCAATTTTAAATACAACAAATCATTTTTTTTTCTTGCATTTTGTAATGTTATTGTTCATAACAGACACTAGTGTCTTCTGTTATGAACGACAGTATTTTCATTTCTAATTCATCACTTTGGGCAATAAACAAACGAATAAAGCAATAATATTAACCAGAACTTACAAATAAGTCGGAACGACTTCTAGAAGTCGTGGGAACGACTTTACAACTCGTGGGAACGACTTTACATCTCGTGCGAACGACTTAGTAACTCGTAGGAACGACTTTTGGAAGTGGTGGAGACGACCTTTTGGAAGTCGTGGGAACGACTTTGCAACTCGTGGGAACGACTTTACAACTCGTGAGAACGACCCAACAAGTCGTGGGAACGACTTAACAACTCGTGGGAACGACTTGATAAGTCGTGGGAACGACTAGTAGAAGTCGTGGGAACGACTTTACAACTCGTGGGAACGACTTAACAACTCGTGGGAACGACTTTACAAGTCGTGGAAACGACTTCACAACTCGTGGGAACGACTTGATAAGTCATGGGAACGACTTGTAGAAGTCGTGGGAACGACTTTACAACTCGTGGGAACAACTTTACAACTCGTTGGATTGACTTTACATCTCGTGGGAACAACTTAGTCACTCTTGGGAACGACTTTTGGAAGTGGCGGGAACGACTTTTGGAAGTCGTGGGAACGACTTTGCAACTCGTGGGAACGACTTAACAACTCGTGGGAAAGACTCAACAAGTCGTGGGAACGACTTAACAACTCGTCGGAACGACTTGTAGAAGTCGTGGGAACGACTTTAGAACTCGTGGGAACGACTTAACAACTCGTTGGAACGACTTGGTAAGTCGTGGGAACGACTTGTAGAAGTCGTGGGAACGACTTGTAGAAGTCGTGGGAACGACTTTACAACTCGGGCGAACGACTTAACAACTCGTGGGAACGACTTTACAAGTCGTGGGAACGACTTTGAAACTCGTGGGAACGACTTGACAAGTCGTGGGAACGACTTAAATCATTTTTTTGTCATCAAGAAAATGACCCAAATAAGCTTTCATAAGAATAAGAGCATGCACCAACTACAAAAAAGATGCTACAAAGATTTGCTGTTTATTTGTGGTTTCTGTCGTTGCAGAAATTCCTGTATTCTTGCTAATGAACATGTAATTGTCACCGTTGATTTATGACATTTGGTCAGATATGCGGACTCCTCTGTCTCAAGTAAATAGTTTTGACAGTGAACACCAACTTACATTTCAGACAAAATTTCAAGAAATTAATACCTTCATTCGATTTTCATTTTTTAAGTGGTGATGATAATGCATATTTATTATTAGCTTCAGTTTAGACTTGGTACACAAACACGCAACCAAGTAAAACGATTCCACTTTATATCTTTATTTACCCACAGAATATTTTTCAAGATCTCTTTTCCTTTATTTGCTATTTAAATGAATAAATTTATTTCTGGGTCATCATGCACAACACACTGACAACTATAACATCTCCTTAGTTTCATTGTGGTATGTATCTTTGTAGAATTGTACTATCCATTCCGACATTCAAAGCCTCCAAATGATATAGATCATTTTTATCATACATATGACGTTATTGGAACCATCCTTGTAAAGCTGTCGTCTGCTTACGCACGTGCAGCCAATCAAAGAAGAATTTGAGACATTTTTGTAACGTCAGTGGTAATATTACTAATAGCAATTTTACAGAGTAATACTCTGACGCATTTTTCTTTATCTTCATAAGTATAAACTCAAAGATGAGATTAATAGGAAAAATGTCTTTCAGGATTCTACATCCTTCAAAGGAGTCAGTTGAAAAAACTTGTCGATCCTCCTTGATCTTTTATGAATGAGACTTGTATATATAGGAGTATTGGGGATATATAAAGTAAGTGAGAACCGAAACGTCAGTCTAAAAAAAAATAATACAAAAAACACATGCAACATCGAAAACACATTGATACAACTACATCGCATAAGTGCAGCACAGAAAACACACATACATATAAATAACATGGGTCCAAATCAAAGTCATGTGTGAAATCAGGTGCATCGGTAGAGTTAGCATCTTTTGCTTCTTATGAGACACCCGTCGTGCTGAACATATCAGACCTGATAGTAAAATCAAATCCGGTGTTAAAGGAAACAACAGTCTTATTATTAATAAGCTTTACAGTGAAAGTTCTGTTTCATCTGATGCAGATTGGCGCTGCACAAGATCGTGATGTCGACTGTAAAACTTGTGGAGTATTGCTAGCATACCTTTGTTTAAGAAACCTATTTGTAAGTAACTGGTCTCTTTCAAAGAAGGCACTGTATCCACAACCAAAATCAATATGCCGGCACTGATGGAATGTTGCTATAAAGAAAAGGGAAGTTGACTATTGGAAAAGTGAAGTCATCGCGTTTGTCATACAGCGGCTTAATTTGTAGTCTACCTCTTTAGTTTTTTCCCCTTTTTGGGGATCTAATGCAAGGTTTTCGTATGAAGGCTACTTAGTTAAATGTCTAGACCCGCTCACGTCAAAAATTATTTTATTCTTCCGCCGTTTAAGAACAAATATTATATTTAAAGCCAATTTAAGAATACACGGCAGCATACAAGTGTATACAAACAACCTAAGAAGGATGCTCGTGTCATATAGTATAAAAAAACAAAAACTCGTACTTGAAGATTACATTAAAAAAATCAATAAAAATGGAACCATGATACAACCCTCGCGCTACCGTCGTCTGCCTGTTTTTGGATATTAATGTAACAGGAAACCCCCACAATGGCCGAAAATTACAATCACATGCCACAATCTTCAAGATATCTGTACAAGAAAAACAATGACAAAGACGAACATAAACAATGATATGAACTCGGGATAGACTGACTTGGTAACGGCACTAGCAATCTTGAGCAAGCGGTAGGGTTTAACCGGTTTGTCGTTACCCAAACCCCTTTCTCCATCCCGTTTCCCTATATTATACTAAATATACAAATAAAACTCAATACAGGTAGACTACTAACTCTAAGACCACAATCTTGAGAAGGAAAGAATAAGACAAAACGTAATTTAGAAAGATGGGTCAAGGAGTGCTCTCCGCTGAACTGCCGGCTAGCTCAAGGAGCCTAGTAAAACACTGTTGCACAACGGACTGAAAATCAAATTCAAAACTTCGCGAAAGGTTTGGTAAAGAATCATCATGGATTTCAGTAGACATCGGCAGTATCAGTGAGAGGCCAGTATACCTGTAAAATGTTGGATCCCAAAGCAAATTCAACAGAATTATGAAAATATCCTGTCAGTATATCTGTATAAATCTGCTTACGTCATAACAAATACAATTATTAACTTATAGTAACATTTATTCATATGCAACATTTTAAACTATTTTCATGAATATTTTTAGGTCGGGTGGAACAGTTAACTGTTTACCGATTTCCGGTAAAGCTGTTCCATGCGCAAAATAATTGCGCAGTGCGACGTCATTCAACTTCTACTCGTATACCCTTTTCACAGGCAAGATTTTTTTTTATTTGTTTATATAAGATTTTTTTATTGTTTACATAAGTTAATAAAACAGTTATTTCATACCCCATTTCAAGAAACAGCAAAACTATTGTCCCTCGATGATGGAAATGACTCGGCCTCAAGCAACAGTTTGCAAGTCATTTCCATCACCTCGGGACAATAGTTATTGTTGTTTCCTTCAAGGGCATGAAATAACTCTATAATATTGCATGACGTCAGTGTTTGTTTAAATGTTCCATTAATATATTAAAACCAATATAGGAAGCCCAGCTGCCATTTTATCTTCTTGTTTTTGGAGGTCACTAATAATGTATAAATAATCTCATTTATTATCCAGACGTAAAACGCTTAAACTATACGATCTGTGAGCCACGGCTCTTTTGACTATTTTTGAAACCAGCAGAGGCACCAGTTTACACCTACACATATTTTAAACAAATATCTAAGTAATAGTCGTCGCCATTCATCATTTTTTTCATTTGATCTTTTTTATTGATTTACTGTAAATTATGATAAAACTTTTATGTAAAATTTATCTTTCACAATTAAAGACGGCTACAATAGCTTTATGTGTTTTATAGTTACTGTACAGAACAATTGAGAGGTTATCAGTGACGTGGGATATAATCTTTAACATATGTATAATCCTCCAGGTTTCGGAGTTTTATAATAATTCGTTGAATGTCAAAGTTTACCAATTGCAATACTGCTTCTCTGCAGCCTTGTTTTATGTAACTTTCAAAATAATAAGATAATGCCAAACCCAATCTGTTAAATTTATGGAAATACAATTCGGTATTCTGAACTGTTTTATATATTTTAGGAAGCGCGTGGCACGTTCAATGATTTCAGATTGACGTCTAGAGATTGCATCGATGCTATATTGTCCAGCAGATTATTGCTATGTTTATATTACAGTTAAATCTTTTCTCTATAAAATGTGCAGATTCTTGGCAGAATTAGACATAAAAATTGTCACCATACGGGTTGTTTTTTTTTACATAAAATCTCGCCTATCTTATTATCTTTTTACGACTTTCTTAACAAATTTCAGAAATTACAATTTATACAAATCAATGATACTAATTAATAATTTCTACTTAGGATATGGGAAGGGATACTTACAGCCCTTTAAGGATGTATTCTCCTGAGGTTTCAGTCTCGTCAAATCTCGTTTATGAATAATTCTTAAAACTTGCCTTATGAGTGACTTTTTTTATTGATTTAAATTTTATAATGACCACCCGAAATTGTTTCAAAAATTATGTACCAACGACCGGTAGTTTTCGAGAAATGGAAAATTAATTTTTTTACCAAATTTGACCATTGATCGCGGTCAGAATTTAGCCGATCTCGGGGTAGGGATAATAAAAATAAATTTTCAAAAAAATATTCATCTTATTCATATGATTTCTTTTCTAAGTTCTTGACGCTATATTTGTCCAACTATTTTAACAAAAAAAGAGTTTTTACTGTGTAGTTGAATTTTGAAAAATCTAGATTTTTACAGATTTTACAGAGTCTTGATTTTGACCAAAAAAGCAACATTTTCTTAGAAACTTTCTTATATCATCACGGACCTATGCTTTTTTGTTACTAATATTTCTTCAGACTCATGAGACCTAACAATTTGGAAACTTTGAGAGAAAACTTGATGATAGAAAACGATTTTTTAACCAAAAATGTCCCCAAAATAGGCCAACATTGATGAAATTTGCACAAAATCGCCAAAGATAGGAGTTTTCAAATGACTATAGCACAAAAAAATGCTCACGGACATATGGTTTTCTCTTCGATTTTTTTCAGGGTCTTTGCATTATGAAAATATAAGGTTCGGGAAAAACTTGATGCAGGAAAATTTTGACCCCCTCAGGAGAATACATCCTTAAGACGGTTTCATGGATAATTGTAACAAAATTTAATACTGAAATATAAATATAAGATAAAAAACTTTCGTATCTTCCTCGGTAAACCTCGGAAGATAAGAAAAGTGCTTAATCTATGACGTAAATGGTGAGAATGTAAATGCGAAAGGGAGTTCTTCTCCCGAACTTTCATTTTAAAATCAGGAACAAGCGGGTCTATCTGGATTTCCTGGATATACCCATACCCGTAATAAAGCGGGTCATCTGGATTTCCTGGATATACCCATAATCGTAATAAAGCGGGTCTATCTGGATTTCCTAGATACCCAAACCCGTAATAAAGCAGGTCTATCTGGATTTCCTGGATATCCATACCGCTAAGCAGGGCTACCTGGATTTCTTAGATATCCATAACAGTAATTAAGCAGGGCTATCTGGATTTCCAAAATAAACTCCATACCCGTAATAAAGCAGGCCTATATGGATTTTCTAGGTATCCATACCCGTAATAAAGCATGGCTATCCGGATTTTCGATATAAACTCCATACCCGTAATAAAGCAGGCTTATTAGGATTTCCTAGATATCCATACCGCTAAGAAGGGCTATCCGGATTTCCGAAATAACCCCCCATACCTGTAATAAAGCGGGGCTATCTGGATTTCCTAGATATCCATACCCGTAATAAAGCAGGGCTATTTGGATTTCCGAAATAAACTCCATACCCGTAATAAAGCAGGGCTATCTGGATTTCCTAGATATCCATACCACTAAGCAGGGCTATCCGGATTTCAGAAATAAACTCCATATGAAAAAGAAAGGAAATGGGGTAAATGTCAAATGTCCATACCCGTAATACAGCAGGGCTGTCTGGATTTCCTAGATATCCATACCCGTAATAAAGCAGGGCTGTCCGGATTTCCGATATAAACTCCATACCCGTAATAAAGCAGGGCTATCAGGATTTCCAAGATATTCATACCGCTAAGCAGGGCTATCCGGATTTCCGAAATAAACCCCATACCCGTAAAAAAGCAGGGCTATCTGGATTTCCTAGATATCAATACCCGTAATGAAGCAGGGCTATCTGGATTTCCTAGATATACCCATACCCGTAATAAAGCAGGGCAATCTGGATTTCCTAGATATACCCATACCCGAAATAAAGCAGGGCTATCTGGATTTCCTAGTTATACCCATACCCGTAATAAAGCAGAGCTATCTGGATTTCCTAGATATACCCATACCCGTAATAACGCAGGGTTATCTGGATTTCCTAGAAATACGCATACCCGTAATAAAGCATGGCTATCCGGATTTCCGAAATAAACTCCATAACCGTAAAAAAGCAGGGTCAACTGGATTTACTAGATATCCATACCCGTAATAAAGCAGGGCACTCTTGCTTTCCTAGATATACCCATACCCGCAATAAAGTAGGGCTATTTGAATTTCCATATATGTACCATACCCATAATAAAGCAGGGCTATCTGAATTTCAAAGATACGGATACCGTAATAAAGCAGGGCCATTTGGATTTCTTAGATATACATACCCGTAATAAAACAGGGCTACCTGGATTTCTTAGATATCCATACAGGAAATAAAGCAGGCCGATTTCGATTTCCTAGATACCCATACCCGTAATAAAGCAAGGCTATCTGGATTTCTTAGATATCCATACCCGTAATAAAGCGGGTCTGTGTGGATTTCCTAGATATCCATACCCGTAATAAAGCAGGGCTATCTGGATTTCCTAGATATCCATACCCGTAATTAAGCAGGGCTATTTGGATTTCCTAGATATCTGTACCCGTTATAAAGCAGGGCTATGTGGATTTCCTAGATATCTATACCCGTAATAAAGCAGGTCTATCTGGATTTTCTAGATATCTATACCCGTAATAAAGCAGGGCTATCTGGATTTTCTAGATATCTATACCCGTAATAAAGCGGATATATCTGGATTTCCTAGATATCTATACCCGTAATAAAGCAGGGCTATTTCGATTTCGTAGTTATCTATACCCGTAGTAAAGCAGGGTTATCTGGATTTCTGACATAAACTCCATACCCGTATTAAAGCATAGCTATCTTGATGTCCAAGATAAATGTCATTCCCCTTATATAGCATGGATATCTGGATGCCTGACACAAACAAGCATGGCTATCTGGATTTCCTAAATAAAATGTTGATTTTGCAGCCCCAAAAAATAATGGTAACTCTTTTCACCACTTTGAATTCTGTTCGAAGACACGTGCCTTTAACACCTTCCTTGAACTACAGTGTAGTATATCACAAATCGTCACTCGGTATCAATGCTTGATAGAGATTGCTTATATCAGGGCAGTACAGCGATAATAAAATTATCATTGAAAATTAAACAATAAAAGCTATTTAAGCAGAAAATGAGGATTTTCTTTATTGATACTTTATTTATATTATAAATATTTACATGGCTTTCCGTCCAAATAAATCTGTACTACATCCACAGAAGGTTGTCAAACAATCCCACTTCATTTACTGTATCATTCAACAGCAGTGAAACTTAAACAGCCCAGAACTCTTCTAGTTTCCATTCCAATTATTTTCACGTCAAAAACCAAGTGAAAAAAGAATGCAATTATGTGTTTTGTTGCTGGACATTGTTTTGAAGACAAGATCAGAAAAGCAATAATTACAAAATGCGAATAGTTCGTTTCGTAAAAATGACAGCAGAAGGCATTAAAACGTCAACACCAACATTTTTGTTAATAATGAGGTCATTTCTCCTTTAACAATGTAATGTTGGTAACAGAAATGAACTGGTTCGAAAAGCCATTAAACACCTAGAAAAATTAACATTGAGACAATTTCCAATCAAGAAACGGTAATTATCACCACTGTTGCTTATCTAATTAAACGTGCGCTTATTAAACTTTTAACGGAAGTTCTGGGCATTCAAAAAGTCCCCATCTTGTCTTGAAATTAACAATAGGAACTGACGCGTGTGATAACATTTCTAGCATACCTAAAAGGTACGAAAACAAAATGTTCGGAATTTCTTTTGTTTTGCCAGAAATCTGCATCAAGAATTATACATTTAGTTGTAATGTCACTGTTACTATCGATATGAGCTTGATTAAAATATGGAATTCTACAAAAATCAGCTAATTTCATTACTCATTATCTTAAATTTGTGTTGAATTACTTATTATTTCTTGATTCATCTTAAGTTGACTTACTTGTTGATTGCAGGCGTATAAGAGGAGTATCCCTAGTGTATAGCTCTGTCCTTAGCTATAATTTTGACGTCACGTTTAAGTCCCTTTCGTGACATTGTTTTGAGGGGCGGACAGGGTTAAGGGAGACCAGGGGAAAGGAGAGTGGGATCGAGAGAAAGGAGAAAAGGGTGGGAGAAAGGAGAAGGGAGAGATCGAAGAAAATGAAAGGAAGTCCTTGAGAGAGGGGGTGGAAGACAGGAAAGAGGGGCCGGAGAAAGGAGAGAGGGTATGGGAGAAAGGAGCAATGGGCGGGAGAAAGGAGAAACGCACTCTTCTGTCCACCCCTTCTGTTTTCGTTTAGCTTTTTGAATCTTGATTTTCAAATATTGTCTAGATATTGTATATTGCAGTAAGTGAGAACCGAACCGTCAATCCAAACCGAACAGTTCAAGGACAATGTTAACATCGGAAACAACAAAGAAACAAAGACACAACATGAGTACGACACAGAAAAGAAAACACACACACACAGAGATGAACAACACGGACCCAATAAAGCCTAGGAAATAACATTTTATTTTAAACATGACACCATTTTATAGGTATGAATCATATATGTCATAAATTTATTTATTAGACTTAAAACTTTAAAAATATAATATTCAAGTTGTATCTTACATTTTTTGATAATACAAAAGATTGAATATGATTTATATTATGTTACTACAAATTAATAATATAATAATGGTACGTTCAGTAGAAAAGGATATCTACCTCGGAATTTATCCCCGGTCGATATGCTTATCTTATTCGATATAACATCGTTACGCCTATTACGGTTGACAATTTTCTGGTGGTTTTTACACCTGTTTCATCTTTTTGCCGTGTTGATTTTACCTCTTGATAATTCTGTTCGGTAATTTTCGTTGTTATTGTCCACGGTGACCTCACATGTTCGGTTATTTTCGTTGTTAATGTCCACGGTGACCTCACATGTTCGGTTATTTTCGTTGTTATTGTCCACGATGACCTCACATGTTCGGCAATTTTCGCTGTTATTGTCCACGGTGACCTCACATGTTCGGCTATTTTGTTGTTATTGTCCACGGTGACCTCACATGTTCGGTTATTTTCGTTGTTATTGTCCACGGTGACCTCACATGTTCGCTAATTTTCGTTGTTATTGTCCACGGTGACCTCACATGTTCGGTAATTTTCGTTGTTATTGTCCACGGTGACCTCACATGTTCGGTAATTTTCGTTGTTTATGTCCACGGTGACCTCACATGTACGGTTATTTTCGTTGTTATTGTCCACGGTGACCTCACATGTTCGGTTATTTTCGTTGTTATTGTCCACGGTGACCTCACATTATTTTACACATATATAGAATAAATCACGTAAGTATTATATATTAGCTTAATATTATATATAAACGTATAATTGTGTATAATTATATCTATGAATGTTGATAATTACGCGAAGAGATTGAATTGTATAGTCGATTTTTTTCCCGGTGTCTTTACTTTAAGAGTTGTTCCCCTTTGTGTTAACGTAACTATATTACTCCTCTTTTTTGCATCACATTTGTGGTGTATATATTATGATTGACATACAACAATGGTTTTGTTAATATCATTCTTCATTTATATCTTCCAATACAGAGCGGTTCTTGTCAAGAAGAATGTGAAACAAAATAAAATCCAGGAATGGAATGCGCAACTAACGCACGTCTTGAGCAGGAATGCGAAACTAACGTAAGTCTTGATAATCTGATTCACAAAAAGAAATTAAGAAATGTTGGTAGAATCTTCCTGTCATTACGAATGAATGTTTAGTAATTGTATTGATGTTCATACACAGACTTATTTTTTTCTTCTCAATTGTTCTCATTCTTTTTGTGTCTTTGTTTTTATTGTTATGACAGTAAGCAACATCTTCAAGGACGTGGGTGGCTATGGTTAGTTGTTAACAGATGAAATACGTAGATAAGCATCGTTATTTTCTGTCACCTTCATTTATATCTTTGTGTAAAAGTTCATAGAGCAGTACTTTCCTATCGGACCTAATTATATCTTTGATGACTTAGATATTAAAAATAATTTGAACAAGTCTTCTTCTACTGAAGTCTCTCATCACTGCGATATCACCAAAAAATAAATTTCAAATCATTTATTAGATTTAAACGGGTTGTCACTGAGATCGAATACAAAAAATTCGGATGACTACAGTTGACTCAACGTAAAATTTCTAAAAAAAAATGATTACTTGGCGTTCAGTTAATTAAGATTGATCAAAGCTCGTTATTCCCCTATTCTTTTACAGAGAACTGAATATTAACCACGAAATGAGGCACATAAGAAAGCTTCCTTCCGAAATTAGCGCATCAGAGGGTTCCCTACAAAACGAGGCATATCCCTACCACATTAGGCACATCAGAGTGTTCCCTACAAATGAAGAACCTCAGAAAGTTTCTCTTCAAAATGAGCCATAGCAGAGGGTTTCTCTTCAAAATTAGACAATCAAATGGTTTCCCTACAAAATGTGGCACATCGTAGGGTTCCCAAAAATGAAGCACATCGTAATGTTCCCAAAAATCAGGCACATCGAGGGTTTCCCTACAAAACGAGGCACACCGGGGATTCTCTCAAAAATGAAGCACATTAGAAGGTTTCCCTACAAAATGAAGCATATCAGGGGTGTCTGTGTAAAATGAGTTACATCAGAGGATGCCCCTAAAATGAAGCACAGCAGACGGTTTCCCTAAAAAATGAGGTACATTAGGGGTTTCCCTATAAAATGAGATACACAGAGGATATCCTTCAAAAGGATACCAAAAACCGATCCGCGATTCCGGCATGGTAACTTATTGCAATTACGGCAATTTATTCAAGTTTCTTGAAAGACGAAGTTCTCCTGATGTATTAATGCTTTATAATCAGTCCTAACAGTTTATTCACAAGTACTCATCGTGTACTATGTCACAACTCTAGATTTCCTACGAGGAGGAATGACCCGGTTACCAAAAGCTATATTTTATATAGCCTAGGTGGCCGAGTGGTCTAGGGCGCTGAACATAGTGCAGGCGGTGTTGCCATAGATTACAACAAGCAGGGGTTCAAATCCAGCCGAAAACCATGCTGGATTTTCCGATGTTAACAGGTTTAAAAAGATGATTTTCATCACTGTTGGCATTCGGTATTATATATTCTACCTTTGCACCTTACCAACACATTATTATTCATATTATATAGAGCTGTGTGCAACACTATTATCTATATACTCACAAGTAGTATCTACTAAACAAAAGAGAAACAGTGCATTTGTGACGGTGGGCCTGGACTTGATGATCAAAGAGTCAGGATTATCTGCTCCATAATTATTCTTTTTGACATTTCACATAATTCTGAAATAGCATGGACTTTAAATATTTTTATGTTCGTAACATTGAATTGAATGATGTTAAATTTAAATATTTCGAATAAACTTTGAAGGTTTATTCAAAGATTGACTTTTTTTTTGGGGGGGGGGTTTAAATTTGAAAAATACCTTTTGTAGTAAGCCATAGAAAATGTATATTACTAATAGTCATAACAACGTGTTATTCTCCTATAGAAGAGCAGATTTTACTTTGTAGTTTTCTTATCAGAAGTTGTGAAGCCTTGTTTTACCACATATTAACTTTTAGGGCCATCTAGGGCTTGCTATATGGTGTGAAGTTCCTCACTGTGTTGAAGACCGTACAATGACCCCTAGATGCTTTGTTTTGGGTCGTTTTAACCTAGATATGGGATGTTGTCTCCTTGACATTTACCCCATTTCCTTTCTTTTTGATAACCCTAACCCATGTGGAATCATTAAAACCTTTAAATCTGGGAAGACGCACTACGACCAAAATAAAGTGGTAACTCCAAAACAACTAGGTACCAAAAATCCATTACATGACAACTTATAACCCAAGGAGCATAAAAAGCTTCAAGACAACTAAGTACTGAAAATTCAAGCCATAAAGATGAATTTAATTCCAAAATAACTAAATAACACACCAGAGGATATGAAAAGAACCCAAAAACAATTAAGTATCGAAAAATCCAAGACATCACAACTAATAACCTCAAGGATATAAAGTAACTACACATTAACTAAGTAACATACAAATCTAAGACATCAGAACTAATAACCTGAAGGATATAAAGTAACTACACATTAACTAAGTAACATAGAAATCTAAGACATCAGAACTAATAACCTAAAGGATATAAAGTAACTACACATTAACTAAGTAACATAAAAATCTAAGACATCAGAACTAATAACCTCAAGGATATAAAGTAACTACACATTAACTAAGTAACATACAAATCTAAGACATCAGAACTAATAACCTAAAGGATATAAAGATAACCATAAAAACTATGTAAAGATACCTGCGTATAGCATAGATGTCCTATTTTTATAAATTTCTCAATCATTTGGATATAAAGATAAAACAACTAAGTACAGAAAAAACCAAGACATCAGAACTAATAACCCAAGAGGACATTTAGATAACTCCAAAACAACCAAATGCTGAAAAATCGATGATATCAGAACTAATAACCCGAAAGGCATAAGGAATAGCCAAAAACAGCTAAGTATCGAAAAAAAACAAGACATTAAAAATTATAACCCCCAAAATGGCATGAAAGTAACTATAAAACAACTCGGTACCGAAAAATTAAGACATCAGAACTTATTATTTTTCAAATGGCAAAAAGTAGCACCAAAACAACCAAATACCGAAAAACCAAGGTATCAGAACTAATAACCAGTAACTTGAAAACAACCAAGTATCGAAAAACCAAGACATCAGAACTAATAACCGAAAGGGCTTAGGTAACTAAAAAGCATCTAACTACCGAAAAAATCCAAGACTTCAGAACTTTTCTAAACAACTAAGAAAAATGCAAGATATTAGAAATTATATAAAGACATGACTAAAACAACAAAGTACCGAAATATAAAAGACATCAGAACTTATAACCTACAGGATATAAAGATAAGCCTAAAAACTATGTAAAGAGGCCTGCGCATAGCATAGATGTCCTATTTTTAAAAAATTCCCAACTATTATGTATGTCCCTTTATCATATATATATCTTTATTCGCATCACCAAATTACAAGGTATAGAGATATCAGGTGTGTTTAATTTTCTACAATTTAACATATTGTTGATCTCCGTCTAATGTTCTTTACTCGTTGAAACGTATAACAACTACATTTGCTTTGATTTTTTTGTATAAGTTCTATTTACATTTCCAGGATTCAATTAGCAAAAAGTCTTAAATTAATTTGTACTTTTAATATTATCATGAACAACAACTGTAGAAAAGGAATCTAAAGATTACACGGATCAAAGGCATATGTCATTCCGTGTTTGTGTTTACGTCACAATAAAAAATTCTATATATCACCACCCGCTAATACCAGATGAAAGCGAGGCATTTTTTGTCAAACATTTGATCTACATTTGGTATTAAAAAACTTCAGTAATTGTCTTTTTATGCCGTTTGTCAAAGATCAAAGAACGTCTTAACATACTGCAATACACAAATGATCACTTTTGTAATTGTGAAATCCGTTTCAATCTTAATAGTGTTTTAATTTGTATTCTCCAAATTTGCAAGATTCTGCAGAGACTTTATATCTTATATTAATCCCTTTTAATTCATCGATATCGTTAGCTGTTGGACACATATATAATTGTTGAATATAAATGAGCGTCGAACAGTTTTGAAACTATAGGAAGCATGTGAAATTCACGAGAGAAGTTCTGGAGATTGCGTGCAGATTTTTTTTTTCAAATTCGTCATAAACCGATCTAGATATTAAAAAAATCGTTGTGCTTCACTGGAGAAAGACGGAATTTCTTACATTCATGAAAGATATCCCGATTATTTGTTATTACTCTCATGCAAGTTATATATAGATTACACCACAAGATGCCGTTCATTACCATATTTTATCCACTAGAGATAGTTAAATTTTAAAATTCTAATTGCGAGGCTTGCCAAGCATTTTGAAATTTTTAAATTTAACTATCGAGAGTGGATAAAATATGGTAATAATCCGGATAAAGTGATGTAATCTTTTTCTCTAATGATCAATGATAAACACCGAGAATTGTATTCCGAAACTTGATATATCATTAGAGAATTGTTATTACTCTCATGCAAGTTATTTGTTATTACTCTCATACAAGTTTTTTGTTATTACTCTCATGCAAGTTATTTGTTATTACTCTCATACAAGTTATTTGTTATTTCTCTCATACATGTTATTTGTTATTACTCTCATACAAGTTATTTGTTATTACTCTCATGCAAGTTATTTGTTATTACTCTCATACAAGTTATTTGTTATTACTCTCATGCAAGTTATTTGTTATTACTCTCATACAAGTTATTTGTTATGACTCTCATACAAGTTATTT
>MJUU01072100.1:52748-63530 GCA_002080025.1 Modiolus philippinarum
GAAAAAAGAAAATTAATTAATATTAATAATAAATAATATTAGAAATTTAATAAATGAATATAATAAATGATAAAAAATCAAATACAAAAATATATAGATTAAATGATAATAATGAAATAAAAATAAAATCAATAATAATAATTTTTAGGAAATAAATTAAATACAAAAATATAAAAATTGATTTAAATAATAAAATAATATTAAAATAAATAAAATAATGAAATTAATTAGAATAAATTAATTATAACATTTTCCACTTCCGGTTGCACGTGCGTTATGCTATACGGTCATACGACATCCTTATGGGATGCTACGTCGTTTCAATACCTCATTTCCAATCAATATGGCGGTATAAGGGAAATAAATGTCTACTTCCGGTTGTGCATGCGCACTCCTATACATCTCCAAATATCCCTGTTCAGTCTTCTATTGATTCATCACATCATTTCCGGTTGACATGGTTGTTAAGGGCTTCAAAAAAGGCGTAGACAACTTTTCCAAGATTGCAATGTTTTGATGACGTCACAAACCGGAAGTTTCCCAAAATAAAACTTTATGCAGCTAATGTCAAAGATATGTATATATGTTTAACATTAAGGGTCACAAGCCCCTATAAATGCAGAGTGAGTTTTCGTTCAATACAAGTTATCTCCCCTATATGAACGCGGACCTCCTGATAGAAAACACCCGATCAATAGGGTAAATCGAGGACTGGCATAGGTATCGACAACACTTCGCTCGGAACGCTTCGTGTTCCTATGGCAACGCTCCGCCGCAACGGCTCCACCGAACAATTCGGTAAGGAGTATTACGGAGAGATCGCCAACACTTCGTTCGGGACACTTCGTGTTCCTATGGCAACGCACCTCGACGGGCACCTCGACAAATCCTAAATGAACGGAGCCCCTATACTACTCATAGGCTTGGCCTTTATCCTCGAAAATTTAACCTTTCTGCCTAAAAAAAATTATGTGAATTTCGAGAAAAAAAATTTTGTTAATACGAGTTAAAAATTTTTTTTGTCCAAAAAAAAAAGAAACCATAACCTCCCCTTCAAGTTAAATGGTCGATCCCTAAAAAATTCATTTCTGTAAAATTAAAAATTGCCTTTCCATATTTTGCCCGTGCATTCTTTGTAAATTTAGGTGAAAAAAGGCTAAAAATGAGCAAACTTTGATCTCAAAACTAGAAAAAGCAAGCATGGTGACCCATACTTTTTATTACAAATTTCGGGTGAGTAGCATTTGTTCTTCAATTGTGCGGACTTACAACAAGATCTCATGGAAATGAATATTACTGTCTATCTACCTTAAATCAAAGTCTCTACAAATACATGGTAAAACCAAGAAATTGAACAACCCCTTTATTGTTGCTCTTCAACTTGAAGTCATTAAAACGAAATCATTTCATATAATCTGCATTTTTGTTTATTTGCATATCGGAATTCCGTTAAATTTGATTTGCAAACAAAATAGCTATTCTTACTTAAAACTGAATTGCAGATCAAGTACAAGGTTAAACTTTGATATACAATCAAACGAATCATGTCAGATTAACGTAATTTTGAGGTGATTCCGAAGTTCCTCAGCCGTAAAAAAATTCGAAGAGTGAGATCTTTTACATATCATCATAAATATTTTGTCAAAATGGCTGAAAACGTAAAATTCCCCATCTTCATTTCCAAAGTTAACGTACAAAGTAATTACTAGATTAAGATACATTTGAATGCCAAAGAAAATGCTGCAACAAACCTTATTTATGTACATTTTAATTTCGAGATTCCTACGGCAAGTATATATATGCACCGATTTCAAGTTGTTGTATTAATGCGTAAAACGAGCATTTTCTCCGCAAAGGCTCGGTTTACGTTATGTTTTTGACATTGAAAACGTCAAAAGAATCTGTCAAATCAATTTTACAATAACGTATATAAGACCAAATATCCTTGTACCTAGTTGACAAATTCGGCGTTGCTGCAAAAAATGTTGCGGCGCTGCGTGACTCTTTTTCTAATTTAAATACGATGAATATGCATGTTAAAGTGATCATCATTTTTCCACATACAGTTATATTAGCTATTAACCTCATAACAAATCCTAAGCTGTTTTGGCTCTAAAATTTAAATCATATTTGGTTATTTGTTCTCTATCAGTTTTAAAACATCTTTAAATTTATGGTCTTCCAAATATTAAGATTTTATCTGCACTGAAGAGACATAAGTTGTCGAAATGGCCATATGTAGACAAGACATTTATAGAATGTTCGTCATACATTACCACTGTGCTGATGCCACTGCTGGTGGATCGTTAGTCCCCAGGGGTATTCACCAGTCCAGTAGTCAGTACTTTGATGCTGACCCGAAAGCCGATTTTACTTGGAACTTTCAATATCTATTAATTTTTGTAAATTTGTTGAAAACAAAGGAGCATCTCTCTAATACAAAGCACTGTCCTTCCTAAGCTGATTTGTCTCTCCATTTAGATCATATTGGTTGTTTGTTCTCTTTCAGTTTTAAACATATTTGAGTATATGGTCTTCTAAATATTTAGATTTATCTGCACTGAAGAAACATCAGTTGTCGAAATGGCCAGAAAAAAATATAGCAAGTTCCGTATTTAAGTGATTTGCATCCGTTCATTCGCTTTTTAACTGCCCTCTTGAAACCACGAAAATTATATCTAATAATATGTTATGAATAAATATGCTTTGGTTGTTCAATGGCGTCACTGATAATAAGGCAACGGTTGTCTCATGCTTTGATATAAGGAAAAATGAACGGGTAATTTAAATTCAAATTACAATAGATTAATATCTTAGATCTACTAAATTAAAAGAAAAATCGAAGAACTCAATACTTATCACATCTCTTTGCTTAATCAATAAAAGACAAAAAGGTAGAGACAGAGAGTGTTGACCTCTGGTGTTATCTTCCTTTTATTAAAAACCGGATGTAAACAGAAAATTACATAATCCCCTTGATGATAATTTAAATACGGGAAGCAAAAGTGCTGCTTTACTTTAAATTCAACATAAAAACGGATTAATTTTGGGGGCGTTAGATACTCGGTTAAAATGCATGTCTGTTGCAGCACTAGTTAATCAAGAAACAATTTCTTTGCTCTAGGCAGAAAAAGGAATGTTCTTTTAGATTTGAGTTTCATATCGTGAGTTTTACTGTCTCAAACTTACCCTTGATTGTAATTATCTGCTAACTGACATCTCTTGACCTTCCATCGCTAAACTAATCAAATCGTTTTTAATTATACTTAAATTTGTGCAGTATACTCATGACAAGTTTGTTTTGATCTTTAATGCCAAAAGGAGAAAAAAACGGCAAAAAGCGATGAAACCATGAAGCAGCACAGACAAAAAGTGACGGAACCATAAAGAAAATACACCCGAAAGTCACATAATCATACATGTAAAGCACAATACACCAAAAAAATCATAAAGCAAAACACACATCAAAACGTGACAGAATCACTTAGCAGCACACACCAAAACGTGGCAGAATCACTAAGCAGCACACATCGAAACGTGACAGAATCATTAAGCAGCACACACCGAAACGTGACAGGATCACTAAGCAGCCTACACCGAAACGTGAGAGAATCACTAAGCAGCACACACCAAAACGTGACAGAATAATTAAGCAGCACAACCGAAACGTGACAGAATCACTAAGCAGCACACACCAAAACGTGACAGAATCACTAAGCAGCACACACCAAAACGTGACAGAATCACTAAGCAGCACACACCGAAACGTGACAGAATCACAAAGCAGCACACATCAAAACGTGACAGAATCACTAAGAAGCACACATCAAAACGTGACAGAATCATTAAGCAGCACACATCAAAACGTGACAGAATCATTAAGCAGCACACACCAAAATGCGACAGAATCACTAAGCAGCACACATCAAAACGTGACAGAATCACTAAGCAGCACACATCAAAACGTGACAGAATCACTAAGCAGCACACACCAAAACGTGACAGAATCATTAAGCAGCACACACCAAAACGCGACAGAATCACTAAGCAGCAGCACACATCAAAACGTGACAGAATCACTAAGCAGCACACATCAAAACGTGACAGAATCATTAAGCAGCATATACCAAAACATGACAGAATCATTTAGCAGTACACACCAAAACGTGACAGAATCACTAAGCAGCACAAACAAAAAAGTGACAGAATCAGAAAAGCACACTCAAGAAAGTGACGTTTCGATTACGACGGAAGACATGGAAGTAGAAGTACGCATGTTACTCTTGTTTTTAGATAGATTTTGTAAATGTTTTTTTTTTTCACATTAAATATCTAGATATTTAATAAGGAGTTTACGAAACAGAATTATTAAGAACTAAATCTAATTAAGGCTATTCCACACGCTGTTCCGAACCCATTGCATTAACACTTAGCTTAGAACTACTGGGTTAAATGCAAATAAAAGCCTTATTTAAAACGCTTCTGGACTGGACACATACCACACTTGGATCAGAGCAGGACAACTGACCCAGCATCAATCTTTATAAGTTATCTATAAATACGGGATGCGTTCCACGACTCATCCGAAGTCAACTCATGTTCACCAGTAAACAGTATATCAGTAGTGAGATTTCATTAATTTAGTATACTTTGGGCAAATGGTTTTGCTAGATATTTGAGCTCACATCGGTATCAAAAGAAGCAATTATTTGGATAACGCGACCCCTGAGTGGCTTCTTTATAATTCTGATATGAGATTTATTTTATATGTGTTCACAGTTATCTTACAGTACAAAATTTAATGCATTAAATTCCATTCACGAAAGATTGCTCCGTTGTAAGGCTTCCGAGCATAAAATATTCCATACAATAACCAAATAAGAAATAATCGATTTAATAGGCATGCGTATTGATATATTAAAATTAAAATAAAGGAAGATTTTCCGTAATAGATAACACGAGATACCATCAACAAAATGTCAAGGTCTGTAATTTGAAGAACTTCTTCACTCCTGTACAGAGACAATTTAATCAGCTTTTTACACGTCTATATTCATGACACGTACACTTCATTAATGTTTTATATGAAATTCCAAAAAGACACGAAGACGTAAGGAAAACTTATCATAAGTTATTTTCTTTTTAGAAAAAAAAACGGCTTTCGAAAAAGGGTTTCCAATGTGGTTTCAAAAATTGGGGAGGGGGTCTTGATATATTTGGCATTATTTGTCTATTTTGGCTAAATTCTGAATATTTTTTCGACTCCAGAACTCCACTCTAGATCAGCCATTTCAATATTGAATGTTCAGTATACTGGAGAGCTATATTGTCAGTGAATGGGTTTAATTCATTGAAAATATCAATAAGGCCACACAAAGTTAATTTCCCTCCCTCGTCTTTTTTAGGTTGTCTTATTTCCTTTATTTTCATGGCAATAAAAATATACCCCTCCTCATTCTTTTTAGGGTTTAAACATTGTTAAAAGCTGCCTTATTTTGTGGGGAGTAAAATAATGAAAAGGAACTCTCCCTCCCTTTCTGACAATAGCAAGGACTTGACTTTGTATGGCTTAAAATACTTTTTTCTACAAGTAAGTGTTTATTCTCACTTGTGTACATTTACATATAGGCCAAATCTATCCGTTTCTATAATCTAGGTTCATTCGAAAATGCAACACCGGTGATCAAATCATGCAGGTGATATATTACCGAAAATACCTCCTGTCAAATATCCTTTTATGTGCAAGAGTTGCCTACCTTTAATTAGAAAATATCGAACATGTCAACTTTATTTAAATCGAGAATAATCGCAATGTCTGCATTTGATGAACTGGACAACGACCTCACGTGTAATCTCGTGGCGACGAGACATATCCACTGACATGGTCGCTAGGAGTAGGGTAATTTCCCAGTCATTTATATTCACTTATCAAAGTCATACTGCCTTTTTAATGTGTGATATCGTCTTTTTGAAGCATATCATAACCCAGGTATTATTGATGTGCATTTGATGATTTATTTTGATTTTAAACTCAACCTCCGATATCAAAGGGTTTCACACATTTCAGTAAAAATATGTCTGTAAAAATACCCCCTTGGTATATACATTGTCTAGGACTAGAAGTTGGACAGTTTTAATCAGTGAACATTTTATCTATTGGTACTTTCGTCAATTTATGCCTTTTATGAATAATAACAAGTATAAACTATGATCACAGAAAACGCAAAGTAACAGGAATAATTCATTTCTTCTCTCTCGAAATACAACTGATACAGAAAGTGAGAACTCCTGGACAATATTGAATGCAAATCGGTAAACAGCATGGTGACAGACATTTTTAATTGCGTTGTTTCTCTAAATTTAGATACAGACATGAGAAACTCCAGGCTATTTTCAATTGTAAATTTTGCATAAATTCTGTTCCTATTATAAAATTTTCTAAAGGGGATTCGGTTCTCCTGGTTAATTCTGTATGCAAATTAGATAAATAGACAAACAATTATAACGGCAACTCCCGCAATCGTAACGGAGGGGGTCAGAGGGAGTTTTTGCTTAAATCCTGCACCATTTTAAAATTTTCTTATAAAGTGGGTTTCCTATCGATGTAGCATCCTCAATAAAGATCAATAAACACTAGAGGCGCCACTGTTTGGATGTGTATTTCTGGTACCTTTCTATAGAATGAAGTATTCAACCCTCCTTCAACCCTTGTTCAACCAGTCACAAAAAAAGCTGTCCACCAAAAAAGTGTTTATTGAGGGTGCTACACGATGAGTAGTTTTTCACATAGTTTTATTGTCAAGTAACAGAAATTGATTTGTCTTTAACTTAGGGAAAAAGTTTTGAAGTTCAAAAGATCACCTTCCTTCGTCATTGCTAGGGATAAAATCTATGCATTGCAGGAATTGTTGATTTGCCAATAACAATTTAATCTTAATCAAGACCACGTGACACCGGACAAGTCTTCATGTTTACCAAAGAAACCCGGCCTTTATTATTATCCTGGCATATGGCTCTATATGATCTATTGAGATATAAAACAAAACAAAATCATTTATTAAAGGACAAAGTTCACCATAGTTGAAGTCCTGAAAGCAAGCAGGTCAACAGAAAACTATTTTAGTTTACAGTTTGTCCTACTCTAGAGATGCTTCCCTTTGCATAAGCGTATAAAATGTTGTGTCGAAATCGAGAACTCCGTTTTTAGCTCACCTGGCTTAAAAGGCCATGTGAGCTTTTGCCATCACTATGCGTCCGTCGTCTGTCGTCCGTCGCTCGTATGTCCTTCCGTCAACCATTTCAAAAAATCTTCTCTAAAACCGCTGGGCCAAATGTAACAAACTTGACTCGAATCATCATCATGGTATGGCTTCTCAAAATTGTGTTCGATTAAGCTGCCGGTCAAACAACATGGCCGCCATTGCTATAAATAGAACAAAGGGTAAATTGCAGGCAGTTTTTAGCTAATTACTCGAAAAACGTTACAAATATCAAAAATCTGACATGGTGTAAAAAAACGATCAGCACGATGAGATCTACCCACCGTGCAATTTTGAAGAAGATCTGAAAACCCATCTCTGAGTTATAGCCCTTTTTCCTTAAATTTTTCAATCTTTTGCATTTTTTATTTTTTATTTTAAAAAAGTGTAACAGATAGAGGTAAAGTGTAAATTGGAAAAATGTTCAGCATATCAACATCTACCCACCCTGAAATTTTGAACAAAATCCATAAACCCTTGTAGGAGTTATTGCCCTTTCACCGATTTTGAAAAAAAAATTCGTATTTTTAGTCTTATTTCCAAAACTATAAAAGATGAAGGTTTAGTGTAAAATGTTGAAATGTTTGCCATGCTGTGGCGACTTCAAAACTGGTGTTGGAAATACATGTAGGTCGTTTGCCGCCATTTTCAAAATGGCCGCTAAAAAAGGCTGTAAAATTCAACATTGTCCGATTTCAATGAAATTTGGTTTCCAAATTGATATTGATGTTGCAACTTTTAAACCGGGTTGAAAATTGTTCGTTGACCGTCATTTTTAAAATGACCACCAAAAAATACGGGAATATGCAACATTGTCCGATTTCAATGAAATTTGGTTTCCAAATAGGTGTTGATGTCGCAACTTCAAAAGTGATGTTAAAAATTGTTCGTTGACCGCCCTTTTCAAAATGGCCACCAAAAAAGGCGGGAAAATTCAACATTGTCCGATTTCAATGAAATTGAGTTTCCAAATAGGTATCGATGTCGCAACTTCAAAACTGATGTTAAGAAATGTTCATTGACCGCCGTTTTCAAAACGGTCACCAAAAAGGCGGGAAAATTCAACATTCTCTGATTTCAATGAAATTTTGGTTTCCAAATAGGTACTGATGTTGCGACTTCAAAACCGGTGTTGAAAATTGTTCGTTGACCGCCATTTTTATAATGGCCACCAAAAAAGGCGGGAAAATTCAACATTGTCCGATTTCAATGAAATTTGGTTTCCAAATAGGTATTGATGTCGCAACTTCAAACCTGATGTTAAGGATTGTTCGTTGACCGCCATTTTCAAAATGACTTCCAAAACAGGTGGGAAAATTCAACATTGTCCGATTTCAATAAAATTTGGTTTCCAAATAGGTACTGATGTCGCAACTTCAAACCTGATGTAAAGGATTGTTCGTTGACCGCCATTTTCAAAATGAATGCCAAAACAGGCGGGAAAATTCAACATTGTCCGATTTCCATGAAATTGGGTTTCCAAATAGGTATTGATATCGCAACTTCAGACTGATGTTAAGAATTGTTCGTTGACCGCCATTTTCAAAACGGTCACCAAAAAGGCGGGAAAATTAAAGGCCATTAAACATTGTCCGATTTCAATGAAATTTGCTGTCCAAATAGGTATTGATGTTGCGACTTCAAAATTGTTCGTTGACCGCCATTTTTAAAATGGCCACCAAAAAGGCGGGAAAATTCAACATTGTCCGATTTCAATGAAATTTGGTTTCCAAATAGGTATTGATGTCGCAACTCCAAACCTGATGTTAAGAATTGTTCGTTGACTGCCATTTTCAAAATGACGTCTCGACTTCAAAATTGGTGTCGAAACTGATCCTTTTTGTCAGAAAAGCCCAACAAAGAAATATAGTAAAACATGATCAGACTTTATATACAGTTCAAGATATTGCTGGTGTTCGAGCTACGAAAGTTTGAAAGACTGAAGATCAACTGTAAAACTTACAATGTTACCTTGATTGTGGCGACTGAAAGCTCCTGGTAGCCTCAGGTTATTTGCAAATTTACTTTTGCAGCAGTGAATGAGCCGAGCTGTGATAGGTAGACTTAATATGCCGGATTTAGAAAAACTACTGCCCATTAGAGAAATAAGAAAAATAAGTTCAGTATTTGATAGTCAACGTAACCAAGTTTGTATGGTGAAGTTTTAATTTCAGACGTCCACACTTTTATTACTATGAAGGCATGATGCTGATGATGGGGATATGCGGAGAAGATGGAGGTACTTGATCCTGAAATTTTGGAGTGTTCGATGAAACGAGGATGAATTTAAAAAACACATAAGTTTATTTCTTACTTTTTGAATTAGGTAATTTGTGCTCTGGCTTTAATTGAACATTAAATAGCTAGCTGTCAGTAATTAAATAGCTAGCTGTCAGTAATTGTGAGCGTTTGTCAGGACAATTGTCTTCATGTTTTGTGTACTTCATTGTAAAGGGACTCGTCTTGATAAGATAGACTTTTTTCTAGTTTGATTTTTACTTTCTTTTTGTATATTTATTTTGTAGCCATTCACCACACATAGGGGAAGGTTTGGATTATAGAAAACGGGTTTAACCCCACCGTAATTTTTGCGCCTGTCCAAAGTCAGGAATATGTTGGTCATTGGCTTGTTCTTGTCTTCTCATAAAAGTTTAGTTCCTTGATGTTCGGGTTATTGGATGTGGTTAGTTTTTATTGATTTTTTTCACTTTTTAACTTTTTGGGGTCATTTAGGGCTTGCTTTATGGTGAGATTCCTCACTGTGTTGAAGACCGTACGGTGACCCTAGATTTGGATCGTTTTAGCCTGGATATAGGATGTTGTCTCCTTGACATTTAGGGGACGATCATTTGATTTTCGGGGGGGGGGGGCTTAAGCGATTTTGTAAATATATAATTTAATTAAGGCTTCAGTGAAAATATTATCCTACTTGTAGTGGAAATAAACGATTTGATTTTGATTTGAAGAATAAAATTTTTATTGCAAATGCAAAAAAAAAAATTGTATTTAACATTTGGTGAAAATATATAATTTGTTCCAGATTTTCATGAATATAGATAAATTTTCCAGGCAAAATCGCCAAAGTCCTCCCCTGAAAATCAATTGGTCGTCCCCTTACCCCATTTCCTCTCTTTTTCATACTTTTTCATACCCATTAGGGTTATAGCGAATACAATGTACAATATGCACAATCAGAAACAAATACATATACTAGTAGAGTAAGTTAAACATTTTGATTCAATTAAAAAATATACGTTAGAGCAGTACTGTAGATATTAATTAAGAGTCTCCTCTCCTCCGTTCAAAAGACTGTTTAACAAAAGAAAGTACTTTATCTATGTCTTCTGGTTTTTGGGGATTAAGAATTATTTTCAGTTTTTCAATATAGTTTAGATTTTTGAAGTTGTCATATAAATTTACATAATATTTGGGGATTAAGAATTATTTTCAGTTTTTCAATATAGTTTAGATTTTTGAAGTTGTCATATAAATTTACATAATATTTGGGGATTAAGAATTATTT